>CAUYQG010125195.1:0-27665 GCA_963574415.1 Tarsius wallacei | reverse complement strand
TTTTGATTTATTGTAGAGATGAGGTCTCGCTTGCCCAGGCGGGTCTCGAACCCGCGGACTCAGGCAATCCACTCACCTCAGCCTCCCAAAGGCGCGGGATTACAGGCTGAGCCACCGAGCCCAGCTTAATTTGCATTTCTTTGATGATTAATGAGGCTGAGCATTTTTTCATGCGTCTATTGGCTGCTTGTATGCCTTCTTTTGAGAAGTGTCTATTCATATCTTTTGCACACTTTTTTAACAGGGCTGTTTGTTTTTTTTCCTTTGGGCATGTTTGAATTTCTTGTAAATCCTGGATGTTAGGCCTTTGTCAGATATACAGTTGACTTTTTTTTTTTCATTCTGTGGGCTGTCTCCCTGCTGTCTTTATGATTCCTTTTGCTTTGCAGAAGTTTTTCAGTTTGATGAGGTCCCGCTTGTCTATCCATCTCTTATGGCATGGGCACATGGGGTTTTGATCAGGAATTGGTTGCCTATTCCAATTTCCATAAGGATGTCTCCTATGTTTTCTAAGATTCTTAAAGTTTGAGGTTTTAGGTTTAGGACTTTGATCCATTTGGAGTTTATTTTTGTATATGGTGATAGGTAGGGGTCCTGTTTCTTTCTTCTTCATGTAGACAGCCAGTTTTCTCAGCACCATTTACTGAATAGGTTCTCCTCTTCCCAGTAGTCATTGTTAGAGGCTTTGTTGAAGATAAGTTGGTTAAGAAATTGAGTTATCTGATCTGGTATCTCTATCCAGTTCCAGTGATCTATATGTCTGTTCTTGTCCCAATACCAGGCTGTTTTGATTAATGTAGCCTTTATAGTAAAGTTTAAAGTCTGGAAGTGTGATGCCTCCTGCTTTGTTTCTTTTGCTAAGGATTGTTTTAGCTATTCATGGTCTTTTATATTTCCATCTGAATTTCTGTATTGCCATTTACAAATTTGAGAAGAATGATGTTTTTAATTTAACAGTTATTGCATTGAATCTGTAGATTGCCTTTGGTAGGATGGACAGGTTAACAATGTTGATTCTTCCTATCCATGAGTGTGGAATATTTTTCATTTGTTTATGTCTTCTTGGATTTCTTTGAGCAGTGTTTTGTAATCATTGTAAAGGTCTTTTACTTCTCTGGTTAGGAGGATGCCGAGGTATTTCTTTTTTTTTTTTTTTAATGGCTATTGTGGATGGGATTGTACTTTTTATTAATATTTGGTTCTCTGCCTGTTTGTTGTTGGTGTATAAGAACACGATTGTTTTTGCACATTGATTTTGTACCCTGAGACTTTGCCAAAGTCCTTTATCAGTGCAAGGAGATTTTCTGCCAGATTCTCTTGGGTTTTCTTTTTTTAATTTAGTTGTTGTTGTTTGGTAGTTTTTTTTTTATTTTAAAGATGTGGAGTACAATTCAGGATTAGGTACATAAGTGGTCATTGTATGGGTGAAGTTTGGGTCTCCCTTTGGTCCCCACGTTGCCTGGTTTGGGATTAGGTATCCTTATTGATGTTTTGTGTCCCTCTGTTTTGAGTTTTCAAGGTATAGGATCTTATCACCAGCAAAGAGGGATAACTTAACTTCCTCTTTCCTATTTGGATACCCCTGATTTCCTTCTCTTGTCTGAATGCTCTAGCAAGGACTTCCAGCTCTATGTTGAGTAGGAGGGGTGAGAGTGGGCAGCCTACTCTTGTCCTAGTTCTCAGGGGAAATGCTTCCAATTTCTGTCTGTTTAGCAACATGTTAGCTGTGAGTTTATTGTAGATGGTTCTTACTATTTTGAGATATGTTCCCTCTATGATGCTTTTTCTGTGTCTAATGATAGAAACATGTGGTTCTTGCTTTTACATCTGTTGATGTATTGAATTGCCTTTTTGGTCTTGCGAATGTTGAACCTACCCTGCATGCCAGGGATGAAGTCTACTTGGTCATGGTGGATGATTTTTGAGATGTGTTGTTGGATCTGATTTGCTAGAATCTTGTTGAGAATTTTTGCATTTATGTTCATCAGGGATATTGGCCTGTAGTTTTCTTTCTATGTTGGATCTTTACCCAGTTTGAGTGTATCAGTGTGATGTTAGCTTCATAAAATGATTTGGGGAGAGTTCTGTCTTTCTTACTTGCCTGGAATACTTTCAAGAAGATTGGTATCAGCTCCTCCTTGTATGTTTTGTAGAATTCTGCTTGAAAGCCATCTGGTTCAGGGCTTTTTTTTTTTTTTTTTTTGTAGGTAGTTTTATTATTGCAGAGTCAATTTACTGGGTTGTTATTGGTATATACAGGGTCTCAATTTCTTTTTGCTTTAACTTTGAGAGGTTGTGTGATGTCAGAAAGTCCTCCATTTCATTTAGGCTTTCAAGTTTGTTTCCATACAAGTGTTCATAATAATCTCAGATGATCTTTTGTATTTCTTCAAGATCAGTTATAACTTGAACTTTTGCATTTCTGATTGTGTTTATTTGGTATTTTTCTATCTTTTTCTTGGTCAGTCTGGCTAGGAGTCCATCAATCTTGTTTATCCTTTTAAAGAATAACTTCTTGTTTCATTGATTTTTTTCTATGTATTTTTGTCTTCTATGTCCTGTATTTGGGCTTTTACTTTGGTGATCTGGATTCTTCTGTTGAAGTTAGGACTTTGGGGTCTTGCTTTTTCATCTCCCTTAGGTGACTTGTTAGCCTGTTAAAATTTGATCTTCTGTTTTTCTTGATGTGTGTGTGTAGAACTATAAATTCCCCTCTTAGTACTGTTTTCATAGTATCTCAGAGATTTTGGTAAGATGTGTCTTTGTTTTCATTCATTTCCAGGAATCTTTTAATTTCTGTTTTGATCTCTGTGTTGACCCAGGAGTTGTTCAGCATCATGCTGTTTAGTGTCCATGTCTTTGTGGGTTTTGAGAGAATCTAGTTGGTGGTGATATTTATTTTTATTCTACTGTGGTCTGAGAAGGTGCATTTCACTCTTATAAAATTTGTTTATGCTTGATTTATGGCCAAGGATGTGGTCAATCTTGGAGTATGTTCCATGTGGTGATGAGTAGAATGTATATTCCATAGTTATTGGGTAGAGTGTTCTGTAGGTATCCATTTAGTCCATTTGGTCAAGCATCAAGCTGATGTTTCTGATCTTCTTGTTGATTTTTTGCCTTGTTGATTTATATAGGGTTGTTAGTTTAAGTTTAAGTTCCCAGCTATGATAGTGTTAGATTCAATATCCATTTTTTTTAGTTTACTTAGTAGCTACTTTGTGAAAACTGGTGCCTCTGTGTTGAGTGCATATATATTTAAGATGGATATTTTTTGTTAACGTAATGAACGTTTTAGCATTATGCTGTGTCCTTCTGCATCTTTTTAAATTTTTTGATACTTTAAAGGTTGTTTTATCTGACATTAAGATCATGATTTCTGCCTTCTTTTGTGTTCCATTTGTCAGAAAGTTTGTTTTCCATCTTTTTTGAGTCTGTGGGTGTCCTTTGTAGTGACATGTGTTTTCTGGAGACATCATGTTGTTGGGTCATTTTTTAAAAATCCAGTTTGTCTTTCTGTGTCTTTTCAGTGGTGCATTTAGTCCTTACATATTGAGACTGATTATCGAGATGTGAGTTTATCCCTGTCATAAGGCTCTTATAAAGTTTTATTGTTGTTGTAGCTATTTGTTTGTTTACTTGTTTGTTGGTTTTCTTTTAATGTGGGGGTTGATATATTGTGTTTTCAGTTTTGCATTCACAATGCATGCTGTGTTGATTCTCTGTTTTCCTGAATTCTGGGAAGTGCATGGTCATTCTTTTTTTTCTTTCTTCTGTGCTTAATATTTTCTTAAGCATCTCCTGTAGAACTGGTCTGGAGGCAGCATAAACTTTTAGGGATTGAATGTCTGTGAAAGATTTTAATTATTCATCACTGATGAAGTTTAGCTTAGTTATGTGGGAAATTCTTGGTTGGAATAGTTTATCTTTAAGAACTTCGATGATTGGACTCCAGTCTCTTCTAGCCTATAGTGCTATAGATATGTCTATATATAAGTCTGTGCTATTCTAATTGATTTTCCCTGGTAGGTAGTCTGACTTTTCTACCCCTCTGCCTTTAGAATTTTTTCTTTTATACCTACTTTGTGTAAGTGAATTACTATTTGTCTGGGAGTCATTTGATGCCTTGCAGGTGTTCTCTGAATCTCTTGTGTTTGGATGTTGCATCTCTGATGAGATGAGGAAAATTTTCTTGGATGACCTCATGGAATGTTTGTTCTAGGATGTTCTCAGCCTCCTTTTCTGCTTCAGGGATACCAGTCAGGCATAAGTTTGGCCTCTAATTATATTTGCACATCTCTTGAAGACTTTGTTCCAACTTTTTAAGTTTCCTTTCTATGGTTTTAACAGATTGGGTTGGTTCCATATTTTGGTGTCATGTTCTGAGATTCTTTCTTCTGCTTAGTTAATTCTATTTTCTATGCTTGTCAATTTATTATTTATTTCATTGACTGTATTCTTTGTGGCTTGCCCCTCTTCAATTAATTATTTCATGTTTTTGTCTTGCATTTTTTGGTTCTTATTCATTTTCTTCAACCATTCCTTGAAGTCTGTATGTGTGGTCTGAGACCAGTCAATCTGGGTGCTCTTCACTGTTTGAGTTCTGAAGTCTGTATTCTCCAGCACCATCTTTCTTGGGTTCTCTGAGTTACCGGGGTTTTTCATTGATTTGTCTTCATTTGTGATGGATTTTTTTTTCTCTCTGCTCAGTGAGAAAGGGAGTAGATTTCACTTCTTTTTGCTCAACCTCCTATTCTTCCTTTGCTAAAGCCTCTGGATTTTTTTGATTTAAAAGCTGGGTTAGGGTGGGAAGATGCGCTGTCCTTTCGCAGCTTTGAAATTTGAAGAAGATGTGTTGTGGAGTGCTAAATTTCAAAAGCTGCCTGAAAAATCACAATGCTCACTGACTAGGGTGTGGGACCCCTGGGACCCACTTCCCACCACCTCACAGTATGCCCATGCAGTAGGAATGTATGTGTATTCTCTGGGTACAAAATAATATAAAGGAAAGGAAAAAACCTGAGAAAGAAAAGAAAAAGCAATGAAGAGAAATAAGTAGAGAAAGAAAAACAAACAAACCAACAAAGAGACAGACAAACCAAACCAGTAAAGAAAAGAAAAAAGAAAAAACCTAAAACCAACAATATGAGGACATTTTCACACTCATATATACCCTTATGTGGAAAAAAAAGGAGGAGGAGCAAAACAAAATGAAATACACATCCAGCAAAATATATAGAGCAGAGAAAATTATTTCAAAATAAAAAAAGAAATAATAAAAGAGTACAATGTCCCCCTCCCCCAAGAAACTATTGTAATCCTTGAGCACTGTCTTGTGGCAGTTTCTGAAACTTTGAGTTCCTTGTCAGGGTGACCCAAATGCCACTGCTCTTGGCTAGTGGCAGAGGGGAGATGACTCCAACCTTTAGATCTGTCCTCCTGCTCACCATGCAGTCAGGGGGAGGCTACAAACCACCCCAAACAGATCCATCTGTGTTCAGCCCTCCCTGCATGTGCTAATCAGGACGTTCTCCTCCTGGGTCACAGGCCTCATGAATCACTGAGGGAAGGGAGCTGGGTCAATTTATTTATTTATTTTTGAGAGGTGACAAAGCAGACGAGCTCCCAAGTGACAGGGGGCCCAAAACAGAGTTGTCTGAGCTGGATCAGTTAAAACTCATCATCACTCAGCCTCTGCAGGGTGGGTTCTTCATCTCTGGTTACTGTAGACCCATAAATGTTTCAGTTAGGGGCATGGGGCGCCTGGGTCTCCTTGTTAGGACCTGTCCCTCTGGGATACTGCACCCAGTTTATCATCTTTGGGTTGGCAGTGATCAACCTGAGAGTGGTGCTCAGTTTACCCCTCAGCCTCAGGGATTAGCTCACTGTTCACACAGGCAGGCCGGAGCCTGTCTTCACTCAGGTACCAGGACAAAGGCAGTGGGGCATCTCTCAGTCTTGTCCTCCACTGGGACTCAGCAACTAGTTCCTTAGGTATATTTTCACCATGGTCCCCACTGCCAATGTCTGGAGGCTGTGGTGGCAGGAGATGCCAGCAGGGACTGTTTTTCACCGCTTTCTTCTTGGTGAGGTCACAGAGATGGTGCCTGCCCCTGGGCCATGGATCACAGTGGGATCTAAGTAGCCATGCGCGGGGCAGCCACCTCAGTAGGAGTGCTCAGGCTACTTGTTCCTGCCTCTCCAGTCAGAAACCTGCACACCCACTTGTCAACACACTTGCATGCATATTCGTCCCTGTGCCCACTCATTTACACAGAGATTCACACACTTCAACCAATTCTGTCACCATCCTGAAATCCCCCCATCTCCTTTTCTTTAAGTTTCCCTTTAACAAATTCCTTCACACTTATTTCCACATCTGTTGAGTTTGTTGTCAAGCTTAATAGAGTCAGGAATAGATGTCTGAGTCCCCCAAGATGTGGAAATGGTAGAACACAGAGTAAATAAGCAGAAAGAACAAAGTCCCACTCAGCTGGAGTTCCTACTCACTTTACAATGCCGCGCTGATCTGAAGAAACAACCCTTATCTGAAGGCACCAATCCCTTGTGACCAACGCTGCAGTAAGAATTTTGCACAAATGTGAACAAATAGTGAACAAAGAAGGTGATGGTTAGTGAGAGATGAGATCTGATCTTGCTGGTGCCCTAGGCCAGTCCCCAATCTGGACAGTGCGAGTGGGTGCAGACATCATTCATTCATCCAACAATTATCTTGAGAGCCTACTTCATGCCACATTGTGCTGGACACTGGTTGTAGAGAGAATGCCACCAGGATTTCGCAGTCACTGCAGTCAAAGGATCCAGGGAGTAAGGATCCCAGGGATGGGGGGCCAGAGGAAAGCTAAAGCTTCTATGTCCTGTCTGCCACTCAAGGAGCCAGGCTGGGATTAGAGAGGGAAGGGTTCCCATGCCTTCCTCTCCCTTGTCCGGAGGAAACTGAACCTTGTGGTTAGTTCTTCTGTCAATGCTCTCCAGGTCCCCACAGTCCCCCCAACACTGCAGACCTTGGGTGCCCCGTTGTAGTGGCATCTGTCTGGCAACAGCCCTGCAGGCACCTTGGGGGCTGGAAACTGACTGTATGGGTGTAGAAGGTCACCAGAATGGTGGGGTTGTGCCTGCAGTGATTAGCAGTGCCTCGGCAACTCGGAAATACTCTGACATTTGTGCCCAGTGGTTTGCCATGAGTCCCAAGCTCTGAATGACTTCTACTCAACCCCTTTACTTCACTCTCCATATTGCCCAGGCACTGCTAATCGCTGCAGGAACTGAGGTACTGGGAGAACACAACTGCCCCAAATGACACTGCTGGTTATGGCACAACAAGATCCTAAACCCATGGTCCTCCCTCACCAACCCTTGTGATGAAACAAGCAGGTATGTCCACTTAGGGAGGGCTCACTGTGTTCCAGGTCCTGTGAATATTTCATGTATGTTCTTTCGTTTATTCTTCTCAGACCATCACCACAGACGGCATTTATCCCTAGGGGAAGCTAGGGCACCCAGAGATCAAGCAGTACCAAGAGGGAACAGCCAATAGGTAGCAGGACCAGGTTTCCATCCACTCTACCCTGGTGATACATTCCCACTCATGTCAGGGAATCCACTCTCTGACTGTCCTGTATCTGCCTGGCTTTTTGCCTGAAAGAAAAGAACTGCATCTTTTTCATTTTTTGTGTATAGCCAGGGGACAGGATATAATGGCTGGCCCACATTGGGCTCAATCAATGACTTGTTTGTTTTGTTATTAACATAAAATGTTGTGCATAAAAACATCTTGAAGTATGTATATGTACATGTATATGTTTACATTGTATATAATTTTGTTATATAGATAGATTGATGGATAATTTTATACATATACCCAGATAAAATGACTGTCCCCTGCAATATCTTCATGCATAGCATCCTACATGGCACATTCTAAACGTATAAGTGTTTACTGAACAAATTAAAGATTGAAGAAACAAAGAGCCAAAATGTTAGCAGTGGTATTAAGGAAATTGTCATTTTTAAAGTTGTGGTAAGAAGGTTTAACATGAAATCTATCCTCTTAACACATTTTTAAGTGCCAAGAATAGTGTTGTTAATTACAGGTACAATGTCATAGAGCAGATCTGTAGAACTTATCTATCTGCATAACTGAAACTTTGTACTCGTTGAGTAACAGCTTCTACATTTTTCCTTCCCCACCCCCTAGCAAACCCACTCTACTCTCTGCTTCTGAGTTTGACTTTTTCAAATACTTCATGTAAGTGGGAAGTCACGCAGTATTTGCCCTTCTGTGACTGGCTTATGTCACGTAACATAATGTTCTCAAAGTTCATTTATGTGGTTGCATATGGCAGGATTTCCTCTTTCTAAAGGCTGAAAAGTATTCCATTGTATGTATATCACACATTTCCTTCATCTATTCATTTATCACTAGACATTTAGGTTGTTTCCATGTCTTGGTGATTGTGAATAATACTGCAGTGAACATGGGAGTTTAAATATCTCTTCAAGATCCTGATTTCAGTTCTTCTTAATAAATACCTGGAAATGGAATTACCAGATCACATAGTAGTTCTATTTTTAATTTTTTGAGGAGACTCCATCCTGTTTTCCACAGAAGCTGCACCATTTTACATTCCCATGACTGGGTACAAGGGGAACATGTATTTTTTTAAAATAAAAAAAAAATGTACATCATCTATAGCTTTGTTGGCCTTTTGGAAAATTTTATGTCAAAAATAACAGGAATTCATGGAGATGCTCATAGTCTTAGGTCAGTTTGCTCCTACAGATGAATCCTAGGAAGGCAGGAGGAAACAAGAAACACCTTCCAGGTGCCCCAGTCGCACATGGCTTCTCTTGAACCTCTCCCCTAGATTCACTGGTCCAGCATAAGAAAAGCAGCAGGACAAGTCAGGCTGTGCCAGCACTACAGGACGCTGTGCAATCTGTCAGTAGGAATCACCACAGAAAACTTTACAGTCCATATAATGTATAGAAACATGGAGAAGTGTGTGATGTAATGTTCAATGAAAAATATCAGAAGCGAGAGTTGTGTGAGGGTGATGGGTTTAGATAATTCATTGTTGTTTTCATTTTCAAAAATATTACTGGTTTACATCTTTGCTCACCCTGGAGCTTGTTAGAAAATACAGATTTTTTCTTTTGAGTCTGAGTCTCACACTATTGTCCAGGCTGGAGTACAATAGCACTATCACAGCCACTGCAGCCTCGATCTGCTGGGCTCAGGCAAACCTTCTGCCTCACCTTCCAAGTAGCTGGAACTACAGGCGTGCACCACGATGCCTGGCTAATTTTTTGATTTATTGTAGAAATGAGGTCTCGCCAAGTTGCCCAGGCTGGTCTCAAACCCCTGGGCTCAAGTAATCCTCTGGCCTTCCTGTAAGTGCTGCGATTCCAGGTGTGAACCACAGCACCCAGACAAAAATACAGAATTTTTAGCCCTAGCCCATATATGTCAAAAGATTTCCAAATGATTCATAGGTACATTATAGCTTATATAATCGTAAGAAAAAAATATGTTTGTTGAATGAGTTTCCTCATTTTGTTCTTTGAACGAGTCTCTGAGTTGTTAGCATAGGGGTTATTATTCTCATTCTATGGATGAGGACACCAGATTGGAGTTAAGTGACCAACGGAGACAGGTACCATTTTGTGTCAGCTCTTAAGCCCAAGTCTTCTGATTCTGAGGCTACAGCCAAATCCAGGTTGGCTACAGCCGAATTCAGGTCGGCTACAGCCAAATTCAGATCAGCCACAGCCTTCCTGGCCTTGTGTTTATGGGCCGGACCTTCTTCCACATGGCCTGAGGTAGACCACCCACTGTTACCTTCTAGGCTCAACAGCATGGACAACAGTCAACAGGGGACTTTATATCAGGAAGAAGAAGATAGGCTGAGGTTCCTGAGAACATGCTTCTCTCTCTAGTAAGTACCTGGTGGCATTTCCCTGACCTCCAGTCCAAGAGACTGAGGTTTAGTGCTGTGAACCACCTTTGAGTCGGGGAGATAGGAGTATGCAGGGAAGAGGGCCACCATAGATCACTGTGAAGCTACCCTGCCTCTCACCCAGCCACCCATCCATTTTCAGAGGCAGAAACAAACTTGGAGAGAGAAGGGACCTGACCCAAGCAGCAAAGCCAGTTAGAGAGCTAGGAAGAAAGGTTGGCATGGAGGGCAAACTAGATATGGAAATTCGAGGTAGTGTGGCTGTGGATCACCTGCAAAGGCACTGGCAATGGAGGAATCTCCCCCTCCCTGCCAGGTAGGGAAGGTGCAGGGATGGCCAGAGCACTACCTGCAGAATAGGTCTACGGTGTCCTTCCATAATGCCGTGACACCAGCATTCATGTACTCCCTTCTGACCAAAAGTTTATCCTAGCACTCCACACTAAGAAACTTGTGCATCCTCAAGTACTTTCATCCTCTTCAACCACCGATAAAGCAGAATAAGAGTCATTTAAAAGGTGAGTTTAAAGAAATAAAATGAACATTTTTGTTAAAATCTGCTAAAAAGGCACAATGCTAATACACACCTGCAACGTACCAGGCACTGTGCTACTCATAAACACACTTTTCAAAATAGGATTGGAGACAGGTTTTTTCAGGAGAAAAGAATTGCACATTCAGCTAAAAATTAAAAAAAAAATCAACTATTTTGAATTAGTCTCCAAGTCTATACAATCCACAGGAAATAGAGGATCATTAAAATACATAATTACTCTCAGACAAATGGAGAAACGGAACAGTAATTAATATTGCTTGAGCTCAGATTGCTCCTGTAAGATCTGCAAAAATTGCATGACAGGGCAAGACTTTATAGAACAATATTTCATCAGGAGATAATAGCGTATCTCATTAAACTAAAGGGAGATGATAGATGGTGGAAGATCAATTTTCACTGCAGCTCTTCTCTGTCCACAATAATGCCCATGCCCTCTCCAGATGACAAAGAAGTAAATTCATACTCAATCTAAATAACCCTAAAACACTGAGCCAATTCAGGGATTTAAAAAATTGGTCACAAGTTGTTCGGTCCCATAGAAAGACTCAGCCACAAAACTTAGATTGAACCTAGATAGAATATATTTTAGCACTTTACAGATAAAAAGTAGTGTACTCTATTTTAACTTAACCATAAATAAGGGGTCTAAGTGTAAAATATTTATCTCTTTAACATTTGCTACTTGGTAATTTCTAAACTATTTAGAATAAGCTAATTTTTTCCAACAAAAAAGACTCCCTGTAAAGTGCCCCACTTTTAGCATTCTAAGTATTCTGTCTCATTCTATTTTGTCCAGAAACACCAACTTTTATTTTCTTGAGATTCCCACCTTAAGCGTTGTATTATATACTTACTTTCCCCTAGAGTGACTCATTTACTAGAGTGAGAGCAAGGATTTTTTTTTTTTAATGCTGTGTTTTCAGTAATAGGTATAGTCCCTGGCACAAAATAGGTACTCAATGAATAATCACAGAACAATTTATCTTTGCTTTTCTGTAACTTCTAAATATCCTGTGTATTGCTTTTGTAATAAAAAATAAAAATAGACAAGTTGTGGGGGCTCACACCTGTAATACCAGCACTTCGGGAGGTCAAAGTGAGAGGATCACCTGATGCTGGGAGTTCGAGACTAGTCTAGGCAACATAGCGAGACCTCATCTCTACAAAAAATTTAAAAATTAGCTGGGTGTGGTGGCCTGTGCCTGTAGTCCCAGATACTCTGGAGGCTGAGGCAGGAGGATTGCCTGAGCCCAGGACTTAAAAACTGCAGTGAGCCATGATCACACAACTACTCACCAGCCTGGGCAACAAAGTAAGACATTGTCTCTAAAAGAAGTAAATAAATAGATACATAAATATGTTATTAATAAATAAAAATAATAATTTTTAGAAGAAACCAAAATCCAAAAGTGATAAATATCAATCATTATGAGTTCAAAAGAACAAAGATTTCCTTATTTGTCACCATGTCCTCAATACTAAGCAAGTTTTAAGATTATACAAATAAATTAACTAGGGAATGGTTGATTTACCATAAATAGAAAAAGACCACATAGACTATTTTATATATAACTAGCCTTTAATAAATACTATTCCTACCATTCCTTTCTATCACATCACTTTCAAACTTGTTTTTGTAGATTTAGAAGTGTTGTCATGAAACCAGCAATATTGCTTGCGTCTCTACCCCATGATTTGAAAAAAAGTCAATCTTAAAATGTTTTTGTATATGCAACTCTAGAGGGGTAAGAGTAAGAAGGTGGGTGGTGATAAGTAGGAAAATACAAGAAGGTTATGCAACAAAAAAGTACAAACATAACCATAAACTTTGTTGTTGTTTATTACTGAATTATGTGATGGTTATCTTTGTATTTATTCTGCTTGGAAATTTATTGAGCTTCTTCTTCTTCTTCTTTTTTTTTTTCTTTGAGTTGAAGTCTCACTCTGTTGCCCAGACTGGAGTGCAGTGGCATGCTCCCGGCCACTGCAGCCTCGACCTGCTGGGCTTCAGCGATCTTTCCACTTCAGTCTTCCAAATAGCCGGAACTATAGGTGCGTGCTACCATGCCAGGCTAATTTTTTTTTAATTTATTGTAGAGACGAGGGCTTGCCAAGTTTCCTGGGTGGGTCTCGAGCCCATGGGCTCAGGCAATCCACTCACCTCAGCCTCCCAAAGTGCTGGGATTACAGGCTGAGCCACCAAGCCCGGCCTTATTGAGCTTTTTAAATCTGTGAACTTATACCTTTCACTAAATTTGGGGAGCTCTTAACCATAATATTTTCAAATATGTTTTCTGCCCCATTTTCTAGCTTCTGTTCTTTGGGATGCCAATTACACATATATTAGACCTTTGATACTGTCCCATCTTTCCTTATGCTCTTTTCATGTTTTTTTTTTCCAATCTTTATCTCTCTGTTCTTCATATCAATGATTTCTACTGATCTCTTTTCAAACTGAATGACCATTTATTCCATCAGTTATAAGCCATTGTGAAGTTTCCTCCAGATAATTTTTTATTTCAGATATTGCATTTTTCAGTAGTATGTAATTCAATCCTGTTTGGTTCTTTTCTTTTTTAATTTCTTTTTATCTGATGAAATTTTTAATTTATTACAAGTATATTTTTCTTATGTTGTTGAGCATAGTTATAATAGCTACTTTAAAATTTTTGCCAGGTAATTCCAACATCTGACTTACCAGAGTTTGTCTCTATCAATAGCCTTTTCACATATGTATGAGAAAATGTATGTTTTCCCATTTCTTTGCACTAATTTTGAATTATGTCTTAGACATTGTGACTGATATGTTGTAGGAACTCTGTCTTCTGTTATATGCATCCAAAAAATGTTATTTCTGTTTTGGTGAGCAATTAACATGGCTATATTCAATCTCTATCTTTCACCTAAAATAGCTACTAGCTGAATCTTGTTTGGTTCTTTTGGCCTTAGCTGTGCTGCTTGGAGTCCATCTCACACATGCATAGTTCAGAGACTTAGAGTTTTATCAAAAGTTTTGGCTTACCTCTCAGTTTCTTTCTCCTGTCCTCCCCTAACCCCTTGACCCCAATTTGTAGCTACTGTGGTTACCCTGAATGCTTTTCCTCTGGTTTTGCTATCTGGTAAGACTGCATCTATCTGAGTTTTAGCTGCCTTGCTTAATAATGACTGAGGTCCACCCTCAGGCAAAAAAAGTCTATTAAAAATGCAAATCTCACACATGACATTTCTGTTGTCCAAGTGCTGACTCTTGCCTGCCTTCTGTCTGATTTTGAGTCCTCTCCATTGCCTCCAGGTAATTGGTTTTATTATTTTTTTCAATGGTATATTTTTATTTGTGGAAGAGTTGGGTATAAGGGAATTATTCTTCCAGTAGCAGAAGTAAAACTTCTGATTTCCATGTTTTAGAAAGTATTCTTACAGGAGTGTTGAGAATGGATTGGAAATGAAACTAGGGATAGAGAAATCAGTCAGGATATGTGGCAGCAGCCCAGGGAAAAGGTGATGAAGCTCCACATTAGCAGCAACAATTAGGAGAAAAGAAAAGTTTGTATTTGAGAACTCCAACTTATATTCCAACTCTTCAGAAAAATGGCTGGAAATTGCATCTGGACTAAAATTCAAGAACTTCCAGATAGAGGTGTAGGTTGTGTTGAGAGATGAGGCAGTGATCCTGAGTGGTACTTTCTCAGGAGAGAGTAGGAAGTGTGAGAACGGAAGTGGGCTAGGTGTCAAGCCTCGAGGAAGACACAGAGGGTGACAGGACAAAAAGGTGGCTAAGAAGAGTCAGGCCAGCAGTAAAGCAGGAAAGTGGTTGGGGTGACACGGAGAGTAGACAGTCACAAAAGGACCGCTGTTAGTTAAGAACATAAATTGTCTCACATTAATCAGGAGAACTGAGGTCCAAAAAGCTCCCATTGGATTTGCAGCTGAAAAGTCATTGGTGACCTTTGTGGGAACAGTTTCAAGGAGCATAGAGAATCCAGATTGGAGAGAGTTAAACCATGAATGGAAGGTAAGGATGTGCAGGGCATCCTGTATCCTTGATGCCTTCAAAGCATTTCATTTGGTCTCCCTTGTTCTTTGTCTACATTCAAATTGTATAATCATATGCCACATGATTTTTTAAAAATATAATTAAATTAAGACATTTTTAATTCCCATTTTGATGTGAATAACCTTGAAAAAAGTGACATCTGATTATGCTTTCAAAAGACTTTAGGAGTAAACAATTGGCAAAAAGGATTACAATGTAGCAGAAACATTTCAGAGTGTCTATCAATAACTTCTACCTCAAAAGATTTCATAATTGTGTTAATTCACACTTCCAGGTGACTAGAACCCCAGACTGCCAATTACTAGCTATATGACTCTGAGATTAATCTTCCTGAGCCCTCAATGTCCTGGCAGAGATAATAATAATGATAACAACAGCAATAGCAGTTAAGCATTTATATGATATTTACTATTTGCCATGCACTATTGTAAGTAAGTGCTTTGCATACAAGTTATTTAATACTTGTAATAACTCTCTTAGGCAGTTACTATTACCATCCCCATTTGAGAAAACTGAGTTACAAAGAGGTTAAGATACTTGACTGAGCTCACAGAGCTACAAGTAGCAGAGCCAGAATTTGAGCACACAAATAAGGTACTCATTAAGTAATAACTGATATTGCTATTATTACAATGTATTCACTCATTCAACAAACATTTATTGAGTGCATATTCTAAGGCAGGCATTGAACAATGACCTATATATAGTGAAGAATAAAATTCTGTTCCTTGCTCTAAGTTATTCTAAACCAATTAGGGAGAGAAGCAATTAAAGGATAAAAAAACAAATAAATATATAATTGCAACTTAGCATACGTGCTATAAAGAAAACAAATAAGATATAGTAATAAAGAATACTGGGAGCTTGTTTAACCCTGGGTGATAAGGGAAGGCCTCTCTAAGACGGTAGACATTTAAGCTGATGTCGGGCAGATAAAAACGATCCAGGCATAAGGAGTGTTAGGGGAAGAGTGTCCCAGGCAGAAGGATCAGCATTATGAATTCTCCAAACATGTAAGACCGAGGAGGCCACTTTGGCAAGGCAGAGAGTAAAATAAACAAAGGCTGGAGAGGTGGACAGGTGGTCAGATCATGCAAGTTCTTACAGTCCATGGTAAGGAGTCTGGATTTCACTCAAAACATAATGGAAAGTCCTTGAAAGGTTTGAAGCAGGGAATTCACATGATTCAGGTTATATTTTTAAAAGATCACTGTGACTGGGATGTGGAGACTATATTGGGGAAGGGACAGGAGTTGGAGAGAGATCAATTAGGAGGCTGTTGAAGAACTGTAGTTTAGATGAGAGATGCTGGTGTCTGGAGTGGTGGCTGGAAAGATGGGGAACCCCAGGGCAGAAAGCAGGAGGCACTTAACTGCAGGCTGAAGTTGTACCCATGGGAAACTGGTAGAATCTTGCAAATCACTGATCACCTCAGGGACGGCCAGAATAAGAGCTGAGGCTGAGATGATTTAACACGCTAGCAAGAAATGCCTGTTACAATCTCTCTTTTATCTCAAGGAACTTACCTAGAAATTCTCTAAAAGACTTTCTTTAAATCTCCCTGATGACCCCTTAAGAGGCCAGAAACATCTGTATCCAGCAATGGAGTCAAGATTGTTAAGATAGGTTTTGACCAACCCTAGTCAATCCTTGGTCTGGGCATATTGCCCCTGAACAAATTGAAGTTTCTGTGAACTAAGGAGGAAGTAGAAAATGGCTACTGGCTGGTCAACCAGCAATGCTGGCCACTGACAGATTTGTAAGAATTCTGATTTGGATGTGGCAAGTTTCAAAACATCTGAGTAAGAATGTCAGTTATCAGTTCCAAGTATGGAATTCAGAGGAGAGTTTTACTCCTTAGACATATTTTTTAAAGTTTAATCTCCTATTTAAAATATCCTTAGTTGCTGAGAGCATCTCAGATTTTGAAAAATTTTGAGAATATTAATGGGAATTCAAATGGGATACAAATATCCATGAGGGCTTTGGTGAGTGTATCAGAATTCAGTTTTATAGCATAGAGACGTGACTAACCTCACAGCCTCCTCTCTGAGAACAGCTGAGAACAAAGAGGGAAAAGAGCATATGGCACAGCAGTTGGGAACCATCAATTGCATCGGCCCAGCTGCCCGGGAGCTTTAAAATGGCTAGTGTTAAATTGGAAGGGCCTGAATCTTCCTAAGGGACAAGGGGATTCAGGGAACATGAAAGGACTGAGACCAAAACTGAATTTTTTGGACAAAGGAGAGTACAAGAAAACTCTTCTGCCACAGGTAATGATACTCTGGGAAGATAGAAAAGCCAAGGTGGATTAGAACGCAACAAGCACACCCAGGGTACGGCAATGGGTAGTGTTGGCTCAGGAGTTAGAGAAACTTGGGTTCAAAACCTGGTTGTGACTTGGGGACAGTTTCCTATCCTCTTTGAATCTCAGTTCCTTCATTTATAAAACAGCAATAATGCCTACAGTAGAGCCTTATGATGAGAAAATGAGATAATGTGAGAGACCAGTGACGTCTCTTAATAAGGCAAATATCTGCTTAGAGTTGTAATAATATAATAACCATAAGATAGAAGAAAATTCAAATGTCCAACCATAGATTGACTATCTAAATCACATAGCAACTGTATAATGAAATGTTATATTTATAATTATGTTTGAAAGAACATAATTAATAAATATCATCAAAGTATGTGAACAAAGCAGGATAAAAATGCATATAAATATGACTCTTAAAAAGAAAATATATACATCAACAAATTAACAGTGGCTACTGTTTGGACTGAGAGATTATTGGTGATTTTTATTTACTTTTTACAAAAAATTAAAAACACATTTTTGTAGCTTTCTGAGTTATCTATGATGAGAATGAATTGCTTTTATAAGAATATGGAAATTTAATTGGAGATAATAGAGGATGTTTTCATGTCAGCAGGTGTTATCCTTACTGGTATATTATTTGATTTGCTGTTCCCCAAATCCACCTCTGGCTTAGCCCCTGGGAAAATGGCAACAATCCGATGGAAAACAAAACTGTGTACCTAGAGGAATTAAAAGCATTTTTCTTCATTTACTCTGGGTGGTTTTGTCTGGCTGGGTGTGCCTGGTTCTGACAGGAAGTGTGTGTCACCAGAAAAGAATTTAACTCTTTGCAGCAAAAAGATGGTGAGTGGCAAGAGAGAAAACTCTCATGCATGTTTCTCACAGATTCTGCTTCACTGTGTCAGCCCAGATCCTCCTCCTAGCTAGAGCCTCTCAGAGAGGAGGTGCCCCCACTCAGGACCATGCTGCTTCAGCAGATCAGGAATGTGTAGGGGCCTCCCAGTGCACTGAGGGGTCAGCTGTGTCTGGTCTCTGTTCTGTAAACCTAGCTTTACCTCTTAGAAGAGTCACCACCCTCCTATGCACCTGAGTTTCTCAACTGTAAAACGTTATGCATCTACCAGCCCCATTAGGAAGTGAGCCCCTGTAAGGGCAGAGACTGAACTTTGCACCATCCCATATTCGTAGGGCCTTGCACAACATCTATGCTCGATTAGTGTCTGTTGACTAAAATGACAAAGTTTTTTTAAGTGACTTTTTAAATGTGCCATATCCAGCTTTGGCAATTCAATTAGAGAGCATAGTCCTCTAGGGTATATTTATACATGATGTTTTATTTCTAAGGAAAAAATCTAAGGCAAATATAGGGAAATGTTAAGATCTGATAAATGTTGAGATCTGGATCATGGATACATGAATGGACCCACATAATATTTATATTAACCTTTTTGATTATTGGCTTCCTCGTCCACAAAACATCTACCTTATTGAGTCATTTTGTGCCCTGAATGAGATGGGTTATGTAAAATGCTTAGCACATTTGTGTCCTCAGTAAATCTTTTTTTTTTTTTTTTACTATTTATTTATTATGGAGATGTGGGGTACAGGTAAGGATTAACTACACAAGTCAGCTGCATGCAGGTGAAGTTTAGGCCTCCAAACCCTCACTTCCCCTGGTTTGGGACCACATACCCTTTGGGTTGTTAGGTGGCCCCCTCCCTAGCAGTGTCCCGTGATTGCCAACCACTCCCTTGTGCCACTGTGGCGAATGTTCGGGTCCCACTTATGAGTGAGAACATATGGTATTCAGGTCTTTGTTTCTGTGATAGAACACTAGATATAGTGGTCTCTAGCTCCATCCAATTTGCTGTGAAGTCCATGATTTTGTTCTTTATGGCTTCGTAATACTCCATTGTGTATATGTACCACATTTTCTTTATCCAGTCCACTTTCAATGGGTTGTAGGGTTGGTTCCATGTTTTTGCTATTGTTCTCAGTAGATCTTAATTTTCTTTAGGCAGGATGAGTGAAAGATAGTTCTCATTAGTTGGTCTTTTAATTCTAATGCTAAAGCTGGACTATTTATTTTAAGGATCTGACCACAGTCATCCTGGCTGTCATTTCATAGTGGCTGTATCCCATAGTGACACAGACTTTTCAATGGAGAATAGATTAGACCCCACTGGGACAGACAATGAGTATCCCATCCAGTGTTGGAAGCCTTGTATAGTAATGGAGGCAGGTGTAATTGACTGCCTATTCATTACCAAACACACCATGCTAGGCATTGCCCCAAGCACTGGAAACTAAGAGCTCATCCCTGACCTCAAAGAATTTACTGTCTAGTAGAAGAGACAGAGTCAGAATCAAATGATTACAATATGATGCAGTAAATGGTAGACTATCAGCCCAGGGAAGAAGTAAAACATCCACCCACACTTAGTCATGAAATGCAGGCTATTTCATTTTCGTAATGAGGCCTATAGCTCTCATACATCTTTGAAGCCAAGAAAGCAATAAGAAGATCTTGTTTGGAAAAATTAAAAAGTGTCACCTTCAAAAAGGATGATCTCATTTATGAAGAAAATAAAACATAGCTATTGTATGAGTATAGATAGAAATAAATGTATATGTAGAGACAAAGTTTGGGAAGGGAACACACCATTGCCAAAGTTTTCACTTGGAGGGAGGAGATGGAAGGAAATAGTGTGATGAGAAGGATGTTCCCTTGCTTCCCATAAATTTCTCTATTGTTTGAAGATTTTAAATCAAAGATATAGTCATATATTGCTTATGGTATAATTGTGTAATTACACATGTCCAGAAAATGGAAGACAAAGAGTCTTCCCACAGATAGCCAGATGGTTTGCTCGCTTATCTTCGTCACATCTCTGTTCAAATGTCACTGTCTAAGTATCCTACTTTAAATTGCCAACTCACCACCACTAAAATCCCCATCCACGTCTCTGGTTTATTTGTCTACATAGCACTTACCACAGTCTGACATCCTATGTATTTTATTTTATTTTTTAATTGTCTGTCTCTGCCAACTGGAAGGCAGGCTCTGTGAGAGCCAAGACTGGTTGTGTTGGCTTTATGATTCTAAACTCATAGTCAAGGACACAGGGCAGATGCCCCACACACTGACAGCCTGAGTCTACACGGCATTATGTTAATGACAATTATTTCTGAATGGAGAGATTACGGATGCCTTTATTTTCTCTTTTCTGCTACTGGGTATCTGAGTTTTTATAATGAGCACATATTAATTTGATTACCTAAGAAAGCAATAAAGCTCTTTAACTTATATTTTAAACAATGGCAAATTGAAAGGTGAGAAAAGGAATCTTCAGTGGAAGCCACCATGGGAGGAATAAGGGGCTAGCAAGATTGGGCAAAGCCACAGGGGATGCTCACAAGACACCTGGTGGAGTGAGGACAGAGTCCCTCTCCATGACTCCTCTATGCCTTGTGCTTACAGTCACTGGAACAAATGCCTAGTTGAGGGGTCACTGGCTCACAAAGGGTCTTCACCTCCAGAGCTTCCCACCCCAAACAGTGGGGCCCCGAAACTTACCCTCAACCTTCCAACCAGCAAATGTTTTTATCTGGTTCCTACTTAGGTTTCAGCCTATTCTTTGCTGAGCAAAGAAAAAACTTGGCTTCTTGTTTTCCTTGGGAACTGGACTCTTTTCAAGTCGAAGTCATGAAAGGGATGAAATCCTTTACCTGATACTTTTCTATTTGGGTATTCAAACCAGGACAAAGATGGAGGCCCCGTGAGCCACTCTCTCTTTGTAGGGAATGGGTATCGACGCTCAACACTTTGAATAAGTCACATGTGAAACTGAACGCTGAGCTTTTTCCATTCTTTTTTCCTTTCTCTCCTTTTAAAAAATTCTATTTCTAATTGAATGCCATTGTCTTGAGTGAATGATTATAGAGAAGACTCAATCCCCATCTCAAAGTGCCACCCTAAGGGGAGAAAGCAGTCATGGCAGTAAGGAAGTTAAGTGACTTGGGTTCTCATAATTGCTCTAACTTGCTACCTGATCCTAGTCAAATCGTGTTACCTCTCTATGCCTCAGTTTCTTCATCTGCAACATAAGGATCTTTGCAGTGTTTCTCAAGTCCCTGCTCAAATCAGTTTTTGTTTAATTGAGAATCAACAGTGACACCTTGTGGTTCTCCTTAAGCTATGCCTTCATTTTTCTGATCTGCAGTTTAGGGGAGCAGCTAAGTCTACCCTTGGCCTGCTCCCCTGCCTGGTTCACCCACACCATCAGCTTCGCTTATCACCACCCTAACCTTGTCTTCCCCGGATTCAGAGAAGTGCTTCCTCCCTTTGTTCACAGCAGCATCCCGGCCTCAAAATGGCAAACTCAAGGCACAAGTAAAGACTGCAGACAGCATGAAGGCCTGTTTCTGTGGTGAAGTCTGAGGTTTGGTGTGAGTGTGAGTGTTCCAGCCCCAGGCACTCTGTGCAGCTGGTGTGCAGACCTAAAGACGAACCGGGCGATGGTTAAAGGAGCTGCCTGGAGGTTGTATTGTTTTCCAGGGCTCCTCATAATTTGTAAAATACCAGATTCCAAGTCATTCTATGCTTCAGTTTTCCCATTAATAAAATAAGGAAAAGCTGGCATTAGTGCCGGCTTCAAACCTATAGTTAGTTTGCTCATTCATTTACTTACTAGTTCATCAAATATTTAATGAGTATCTTCCCAATGCCAGGTTCTGAGCACCTACCTGTGCCAGCGATGCAAACGAGAAGGTACAGTCTCTACCCTTCAAGACTTTGTCCTTTTCTAATGGAGAAGACCGGAAAACCATCTACTACACTGCAATGAGGTAAACCTTAAGGCAGTCAATGTACACAGAGTGCATGAGGCCCCAGGGACAGACAGCTAACTAGGCCTGGGAAGAATGTTTGACAGAGGATGTAACACATATATGAGAATGGAGAGGAGTTTGCCAGAGGAGGCCCACCAGGAAGAGAGAACAGAGTGGGGATAGATACATATACAGGAGGTGCCAAAAAATGTGTATACATATTGAGTATGATGTTCACTGAAAAGATAGCATTAATCAAATGAATGCTATTATCACCATGAGACAGGCAGGACAGTCAAAGAAAATGGCAGAAGCCTGGTTGAGTGAATGTCATACTACGTATTGCTACCGTAATTTAATTCAATTTTGAAAAGGAATACATAGATAACATCTCTTAAAATATGTATACATTTTTTGATTCTTCCATACATAATCTAGATGCCCTTTTGTGAAAGCAAAAAACAAAACTCTACTGACTTAATTCCATCCTCTTCCAGATATCATCCCGTTTCTCTGCTCCCTACTGTGACCAAACTTTCCAAAAAGCAAAATTCATGCTCTGTCTTCACTTCCTCACTTGTTATTCAAACGTCAATCCACCCTAACTTAGCAGCCATCCTTCAGTTACTAACTAGCCTGAACAGAGAAACCAGTGCCACTATAATATCATACCCAGTGACCCTTTGTTGTTGTCATTGCCATTGTCCCTCATGGTCTTGCTTTCCTTCTTAGTGGCATGGGCCACAGCAAGGAACTTGTTCCTTCTTGAACACGTTTCTCTCTCAGCTTCCATGACATTCACTATTCTGTTCATGCTCCCAGTTCCCGTCTGTTCCTTCCTGGTCTTCCTTAGCTCCGCATACTCTGACCAACATTAAATGTAAATATTCCTTGGTGCTCAGTCTCAGGCCTTCTTTTCTTCTCTCTACCTAGGAAATCTCATTCATTCCCATGGCTTTAAAAATCATGTATCAACTCCTAAATGTACATATCCAAATCTGACCTCTGAAATTCAGACTTCTCAACCACTACCACTGAGATTTCAGCTTAAAGGCCACCTGAAGCCTGGGTGGCCTTCCCTGACATTGTTCTTCTTATCTGTTTCCTGCTAGATTGAGAATCCCATGTGGGCAGATCCATCTTTACTTTCTTCCTACTTGTATGTTTAATAATTAAAACTGTTCCTAGAATACTCAAAAGTTATTTGTTGACCAAATTTCTGAATGAAATGTAACTAAACAAATTACTGTATTTCAAATGGGCTAAATCTATGATTTTTTTTTTTAATTCTTCAGCAGTCCAGTTCAAGTTCAGCCAGGCAAGCCCCACCAGGAGTCATATGCTCAGGTTTCAGGATGTGATCTAATTTTGAATTGTTTCTTGATGCAAAGTATCACCCTTTTCTTGTGACTGGTTCCCCTTCCCACATTGTCTGCTGCTCTCTCCCAGTGGGACATGTCCTTATGAAATCGCCCAGATGATCTCAATCAGAGCATTTCATTCTGCTTGGTTATTCCAGGTTCATAAACTTCTGTATCTGTGACTCTCAGGGCAGTTGATATTTTTTCAGGAAATACTCTAGTTGCAGCAGGCTGTGTTCCAGCTTAGCAGGCGTTCACATTGTCGTCTCTTTTTACCAACACACACAATAGGCAAGTGTCCACAAGCAGGAGCTGGAAACACAGCTCCAGGCTGCAGAAGAGGGAAAGCCACTCCCCTGCCAGTGCCTTAGCCCCCTGGCAAAGGGAAACTGAGGGCAGCACATTCAGTTCAGAGAAACAAGGTAAATCCTCTTGGAAGAAACTCGAGGCTGAGATCCATCTCAACTTGAGGCTTCCAAAGCATAAAGAAGATCCCAGTAGCTGAGAGGGACCAAGAAATGGAATATCCTCATCTTTTCATTGTAGCAAGAGCCTTTGGGCAGAAGGACCATTGGTCACCTGGAATGGAAATTTGTCATTATTAAAACAAATCTCGGGAGGTGGGATTGACAGTAGTCGATATCTGCCTGGGGAAGGGGGAGCACACCTCATCAACAAGGGTACCTGCACAATGAATATTTGTATACCTAACCCTGAATTGTACCCCACAATTTTAAAATAAAAATTTTTTTTAAATAGATAAATAAAACAAATCTCAATGCCAGGTCACATTATTCAGGAAACTTTGGGGATGTTACTAAATAAGTAAAAATAGTAATGGCTAAGGAATATTATTCTCTCCCACATCTCCATGGGGCAACATTGGCTAAGTTAAAGGTGCCTGGTTTCTCAGATTGAGTCCCAGCTTCACCTCTGATCAATTGTATGACCCTTGGCTAACTGAGACTACTTAACTACTCTGAGTTTTATTTCTTCTTCTTTAAAATGGGCAAAATAATGTCCTCACACAGTCACTATGTCAAGTGCAGAGCATCATAGGAAAAAGGTAAAATAAATACTTTCTTATCCCTTGATACTGAGCAGAAGACAATGTCCTAGAGATACAGAAAATCTCCCTGGAGAATTTTCTTCCCCATTTCCTCAACCAAACATGTGGATGAGAACTCTGGCAGCCTATGCAGGGAGGGACTTCAAGCACTAAATTATGGTTTGTGGTTTCCAAAGCTGTCTGCTCATTCCCCAGGTGTGTTTGTTTACCTTCATATTCCTGCACTTAACAGAGAGACTGGCATATAATAAGTGCACAAAATGTTTGCTGGTTTGAATTAAACTAGACGTGCACTGTAGCTCCTAGCCTCATGTGACTATTAAGCACTTGAAATGTGGTTAGTGTGAACTGATTGTGTTGTGAGTGCAAAACACACATCAGATTTTGAAAAGTTAGTAGCTCCCAAGAAAGTAAAATATTTCCTTGATGATTTTATATTGTTTACTCATTAAAATGATATTATATCACCAGTGAGGTGTGGTGGCTCATGCCTGTCATTCCAGCAATTTGGGAGGCCAAGGTAAGAGGATTGCCTGAGTCCAGTTCAAGACCAGCGTAGTAACTTGGCAAGATTTGTCTCTACAATAAATTTTAAAAATTAGCCGGGCACAGTGGTACGTGCTTGTAATTTCAGCTACTTGGAAGACTAAGGTGGAAGGTTTGCCTGAGTCCAGCAGGTCCAGGCTGTGGCTGTGAGTGTGCCACTGCACTCCATCCTGGGCCACAGAGTGAGACTCTAACTCAAATAATAATAATAATAATAATAATAATAATAATAATATCACCTATACTGGGTTAAATATATTATTAAAGTTAACTTACCAGCTCCTTTTTACTTTTTTAATGTAATTACTAGAAAATTTTAACTTACTTCTTTGGCCTAGACATTATATTTCTTTTTTTTTTAAACACATTTTTTATTATAAAATTGTGGGGTACAGTTAAGGGTTAGGTATACAAATGTGCATCGTTCAGGCACCCCTGTTAATAAGGGGTGTCCCCCATCCCCAGACAGATATTGACTACCGTTAGTCCCACCTCCCTTCCCCTCCCTTCCCCCCCATAGTTTCCCACCACTGTCAGTCCTTTTCTTATAGCTTTATGGTAGATGTTCAAGGTTCACTATATGAGTGAGAACATGTGATACTCAGATCTTTGTTTCTGTGAGATCACTCAGTATTATAGACTCTAGTTCCATCCAGGTTGCTGTGAAATTCATGATTTTATGGCTGCATAGTATTCCATCTTGTATATGTACCACATTTTTTAAATCTAGTCCTCTTTTGATGGACAGCATGGTTGCTTCCAGGTTCTTGCTATTGTGAACAATGCTGCAATAAACATTTGTGTACAGGTATCTTTTTTATAGAGTGATTTGAGTTCTTCAGGGTATATTCCCAGTAGGGGGATTGCAGGGTCATATGGGAGGGCGAGATTTAGAGCTTTTAGGAATCGCCACATGCTTTCCACAGAGGTTGCACTAGTTTGCATTCCCACCAACAGTGTAGAAGTGTCCCCTTTTCACCACACCCTCTCCAGCAACTGTTATTTTTTGAGTTATTTTTTTATTGCCATTATGACTGGAGTTAGGTGGTATCTCAGTGTGGTTTTGATTTGCATCTCCTTGATGATTAGTGAAGTTGAACATTTCTTCATGTGTCTGTTGGCTGCTCAGATGTCTTCCTTTGAGAAGTGTCTGTTCACATCTTTTGCCCACTTTATAATGGGGTTGTTTTTTTTTTTCTTTTCAGCATGTTTGGGTTTCTTGTAGATCTAAGATGTTAAGCCTTTGTCGGACCTGGAGTTGGCAAATACTTTTTCCCAGTCTGTGGGCTGTCTCCCTGTTCTCTTGATGGTTTCTTTGGCTTTGCAGAAGTTTGTCAGTTTTATGAGGTCCCACTTGTCTATCTTATCTCTTATGGCCTATGGGTTTCGAGTTTTGTTCAGGAACTGGATGCCAGTTTCAATTTCCATAAGGGTATGTCCTGCATTTTCTAAGGTTCCTATGGTTTGAGGTTTTACATATAGGTCTCTCATCCATTTAGAGTTATTTTTTGTGTATGGGGATAAATAGGGGTCTTTTTTGAGTCTTCTGCATGTGGTCAGCCAGCTTTCCCAGCACCTAAAATGTTCCAATCTAAGATTCCTTATGAAAAGAGTTCCAGGAAAGTCAATTTTACAAAGATCTTATATGTCAAATAATTATTCTTACTGCAGTTCATGCAAATAATTAGACCAATTATAATGGGGGCAAATAAATTGCTTCTACTATAATTTGTCTTTGGTATAAATGGATGACTGGAGAGAAAATCATTTCAAAAGAAGTTATGCTACACCTCATTACATTCTCATGTTCATTATTTTTGTATTGTATTTTTTACAGTTTGGAATGTATTCTGAATTATTTTGAGACTATAATATCCTAGATTAATATATTCAAATTTTTCTTCAGATATTCTGCGTTGGAATCAGTGAAAATTAAAACTGTGCTTTTTTAAAAATCCTGCTAACTGGAGCTAAGTGACTTATACATGAACAACTTTTGTGACTGCCTGCTGAAGGAAGGACTTCACCGAAAGTTCATTTGAATGCTTGCTTCAATCTATAGTTCAGAAGACTCTCCATTTGCTACTGCAATCTGAGGGTGCATCAGAGACTCTAGAGGAGCTCATGTATACACTTCTCCAGGCATTAAGCTTTGTTTTTCTTTTGTCTATTTAGAAATGCTTACTGTTAAAAATCTCTTTCTCTATCATTTATCACACACCCTGCCTGAAATGCCACCTTCAAAAATAAGATCCTGCTGTTTAGTGGGACTGGCCCAAAGGGATTCTTTTACTACTCAGCTTTGGCTCAATTTTTATATTCTACATCTTTTAATATATGAAGATCCTAGAAAAATTCCAAATGGGGAATACAGTAGTGCATGAAAATTCATCCCCACGATATGATAATGAATGAAAGGGATTTTTATATAATTAAGTTATCTACCATTCTTTAATCCTACCCATAACTTTCTTCAGTACTATGCTATCATTATGTCTTGCAAATGCTGTGACTTTGAGTACACAGACAAAGACTGGGATCATAGTAGCTTGCAAAATAAATCTGATGATTCAGGTTATTTTTGATTGGTTGATTTATTTTTATTTTTTCACAATGAACTCTAGATCTGACTCTCTTGTCCCTTAAGCAATTGGCTATAAGATCAGGTCAAGCCATGTCTTTTCTCCATTATCCAATATTACTAATATTGAAGCGATTGACACCAAATAGACAATTTCAGTGCCTTCCTAATGCCTCAAGACCTCTTACTATTTATTGGCTTCCATATCGTTCTGTAGAATGAAGGTAAATTATGATTAAATCTGACTTCTTTTTTTTTTCTTGTCATATTCCTAACACTCCAACCTGACTATGGAAGATAAATAAGGAAAATCAAAGTAATCTATGACCCCGTAAGCTGTCTTTTGGGGACCCCAGCACTTTTAA
>CAUYQG010125189.1:0-32631 GCA_963574415.1 Tarsius wallacei | reverse complement strand
TGTACCCCACATCTTTATTTAAATAAATAAATAAATAAAATTTTAATTGTGAAAAAAATCTAATCATTAACATTCTACAAATGCCAATAAAATTCCTTGTGTGTGTCTATGAGTATCAATTACATGAAGCTATAATAAAATCATAAATAGATCTTGCAAATCTAGCCATAGTTGCAAATGGCAAATTAAAAAATAAAAAATTTCTGTATTAGTTAGGATTTGATCAGAGAAACAGAACCATTAGAAATATCATAGATTAAGAACGCATGATAGAAACTAGACATAATACAATTGAAAGAGGAGTTCGGGAAGCCAGGGCCACAAGGGAAGGTGAAGGGTCAAAGAAAAGTCCTTATAGCCTTCCTAAATCCTAGAGTGTGTGGAGAAGTCAGAGCTTGCAGAGGAATTTGGAAAGCCAGACAGGTCCAGCTGCTGGTTTGTGGCCATAGAGGGAAGCTGGTAGAGAAGTCTATGGAAGGCTGTTGCCTTTGTATCAGGTGGTAAGCTTGTACCAGAGAAACTTATACCATTTCCACAGCAAATGGAAAATGGAAAAAGACTGATTATTGATAACTATTTTCTATACTGTGACATTTTCTCTCTTCCAGCAGTTACACTCCTAATTAGCTTTTGCTTCCTCTCAACTTTTATACATCTTAGTCAAAATAAAATTATACTTGGAATTGTGACTTCATTCCTTCTAACTCTAAGAGCTTATCTGCTTTTCAAACTATCCATGATTATTAAAAGAGATCATAGTGGACTTTCCAGTGTCTGAGGTTGCACGTAGATGTTGCCAGTGATGCACTTCACTAATTCCTCTCCAATTAACTGCATGCAGAGAAAAGACAGTAGCACTTGTCTTAATAAGCAAGGTGAGAATAACAGAGCCAAAGTCAGCAGGGTTGTATAAATCTGTTCATGGAGAGATTCTATTTTGAGATCTTCCAATTGGAGGTATCAGACCATATGTCACCTGATTGATAGAGACCAGATAGTCTTCCTCTGAGTCACATTTCCAGGAGGTGAGAGGATAAGAACAACGTAATTATGAAATGCATTATTCCTTTGAATAAGCTTCTGAACATGGACAAAAAAATAGCAAGATTACTCTATTGTAATTTTTAATTTAACCTAACAAACTACATTTTCAAAATGGTGACAATAATTTTATAATTTAAAAAGTTATGAATGTTCACATGTGACAGTTTCAGACAATGTAAAACCAGTGTTAATATTTCAGTATGGAGGTAGCATACCTTGACATTCTCTTCTTTGGGAAACAACTATCTCCCCAGTTCCACATTAATTTTACTCTGCCATGGTGTTCTAGGTAGGGCCAATGTCATTTTCCAATGCCAAGGAATAGATGCATTATCTAGACTTGGTCAATAATGCCACTTCTTCCCTTTTTGTACTGAGATATTGACTGAAAGAGGCCAAATGAGCCCTGATAGGTCAAGTTGAATTATGTGAGTGTATGTTTACTGAACTGTTAGTTGAAAATGTATTTTTATCCTATATTGCAATGATTTATGTGAGAATCCTAAAATTTAAGATAAGGTATGAAAAGTCTGATGTCACCCTTTGACCTTGATTCAGTTTCTGTCTGGAGTAAGAATTTACTTTGTAGTTTTTCAGTTAAGTGAGCCAACGGTCTATTATTTTTATTATAATTATCCTCATTTGCTTAAACTACTTTACATTTTTAAAGTTATAATAAAATGTACTAACAGCTGTCATAAACTCTTGTCAAAACTCTATGATTAAGATAATAAGAAAACATGTTGCCAAGCTCGGTGGCTCAGCCTGTAATCCTGCGCATTTGGGAGGCTGAGGTGAGTGGATTGCCTGAGCCCACGGGTTCGAGACCCGCCTGGGCAACTTGGCGAGACCTCATCTCTATAATAAATCAAAAATTAACTGAGTGTGGTAGCGCGCGCCTGTAGTTCCAGCTACTTGGAAGGCTGAGGCGGAAGGATCGCCGGAGCCCAGCAGGTTGAGGCTGCAGTGGCTGGGAACGGCTGCTGCACTCCAGTCTGGGCAACAGAGTGAGACTCCAACTCAAAAAAAAAAAAAAGAAAAGAAAACAAGTTTTAGAAATATCTCCATTAGTCATGTCCACTTTTTTATTCAGAAAGGTGTTGTTTTATATGCCCAACCCCAAAGAAATTTTTGTCACTTGTCCTATGCATGCATCATTACTTAAATACAATTATTTCATTAATGCAATTTCTTCAGAAACTTGTATGTGTCAATTGTCTTATTTCGCTGTGCCAGAATTTAACCTAAAATAATAATAAGATCATTTCTAGTTGTCTACTTAAGGCTTCCAAAGAGATTTTCCAAATTAAAATCAATTATAGTTTCTGGTCAAGAAGAAAGACTCATAATCTGTACTTAAAATTTAGACTTTGGAGAAAGTAGTTGAGAAAATAATAGTTGATTGAAGCAAATTACCTGTAACTAAAAGGAAAAAAAAAAAAAAGCAAATCTTTGACAGGAACAATTCCTCAAGCTCCATCACCACAGATAAGACCAAAGAACCAAGTGGTTATGAAAAACTGCCTGGAACAAAAAAGATACGGGGAATGTCTTAAAAATAATTATACAATTTAAGTAGACAGTCTAGAAGAAAAAGCTTTTGGGAAAAGAAGAGGGTAAATAAGAAAGATAGGTATCCTTTGGAGACTGTGATGAATAAAATTTGCAGAAGACAATTTTGTTGTCCTGTTTTAAAAAAATGAAAAAATAAAGAAAACAAAATATGTCTGACACACAAATTCAGTGTGTTAAAAAATGAACCCCAATCCCAAATTTATATCCCTTTTATGTGCATGTGTAACTTTATTTGGTCAGTGAAAGAGTGTGACCTTATTTGAAAATCGGGTTTTTGTTGATGTAAGCTTTTTAGGATCTTAGGATGGAACCATTCAGGATTTAGAGTGGGCCTTAAATTCAAGACTGGTGTCTGTAACAAAAGTAAAGGACACAGGGAGATACATGGAAGAATGCCATAAGATGACAGAAGTCATGCAGCTATAAGTCAAGGAGCACCAAGCATTGCCAAGAGCTCCCAGAAACTAGAGAGTGGCAAGAAACAGTTCTTCCCTAGAGCCTTCAGAGGCGGCAGCACGGCTCTGCTGACACCTTGATTTCAGGATTTTAGCCTCCAGAACTCTTAAATAATAAACTCTTGTTGTTTTAAGTCATCAAATTTGCATTAGTTAGCAGGGTTACAGAAACCCTAGAAAATTAATATAGTACTTTGTGGGATATCTTACAATAGCTGCAGAAAACTAACACACCACTCTGCTCTACACGGTATATTCCACATCCACCAAAAGTTTTGCTACATTAACAGAAGAGGGCACTTTTGAACTAGATTTCTTTTCATTTCTCTCTCTCTCATTTTTTTTTTTTTTTTTTTAACAGCAAATGTTGGCAAACTTGTCCTTCAAGGACTGAAGGATACTTTAGGTTTTGCAAATCAAAACACAAAATTCAGGATATTATATATGCAATTATATATAGCCATTCAGATGATAACCATTTAAAATACAAAAAATATCCTTAGCCTGAAATCCCCCCCCCCCCTTTTTTTTAAGTTATGACCTGGATTTGGACCATGGACCATATTTGTCAATCCCTATTCTATAACACCTCCTAGCATAAACCATATATATGAAACATTAAGAACAAGACGTCTTTATATGCACAAAATACTGTTCAAAAAAAAACTTTGATGAAAATTCTACCCCACAAAATTTGCAGCCATAAAAACATGGAATCAAAAATTTAAAAACCAATGACATATATAAAAAAAGATAATAAAGTAAAATGAGATGGCTTGGACCTAGGAAAGATTTAGAGCCGAGAAAGGAATACCTAAAAAGGCAGATTTATATCTTTATGTTATAGATATTCTTTATAAAGACTAAATTAAAAGATATCCAAAAGATCATAAATATAAATTAAAGAACATAAAGAAAAGCTGGAATGGAATCAACAAAGGAAAAATGGGATAAAGAAAAAGTTAAGAAAGATCAGAAACAAAATTGATTGAAAGGAAGATAAGCTAATATTTAATGTACATAACTAGAGTACCTGAAAACAAAACAAAACAAAAAAGTTATATATAATTCATGAAATAAAATAAGAAAATAACACACAGAATTAAAAAAGGATGCTCTCCCCTCAAAATTAGAAAATAGCTAAAGAAAAAAAAAAATAGAAAACTTTCTACTGTGTTATTGGGATCCCTGAAAACATAGAGAACTTATTTTAAAATCTATATTGAAGGAAACAAAGCCTGAATATTGATTATAAAATAAAATAAAATAATGCAGCACAATAGAAACTAGAATACAGATAATAGCACTAATTGTGCAAAAAATTAACTCCTGTACCAAAACAAAATCAATGTATATCAAAACCTAAGATTCAATTATATTATGTATGAGCTTATCTAAAACAAAGTTAATTTTTAAAGCTAAAATTAAAATGTTAATCCAATAGAATTTTTCCAATTTCTCCACTCTAAGTCTCAACTCAATAATTTATAAAAAGAACAAACAAGTAAGACAAGCAAAAGTATGAGAACAAAAATAGTAAAGGTAAAGAAGTTACTGATGTAAAAAATAGAAAATGGTAATGAATGAAAGTAAAAGGAAAATTTTAAAAATCAATAATATAAAGACCTCTATGAAAATAAGTTAATGGCCACCATCTCCAGGGCTACCCAGAATAACTCAACCAAAGAATGTCAAAGATGGCGATGGCATAGGCAGGATCCTGAGATTCTCTGAAAGCGAGTTCCCAAAAAGGATCTTACTTTCCTTTCCCCACCCCCCTGCCCACTGCCAGCAGCACCAGTCTGAGGCCTGGAGACCCTCAGACCCACGTAAGGCTGGCTACTGCTCCACTATAGGTGACCCCGGGCCTCAGCTGTGTGGCGATCCCAGCTCCCTCCCCAGCTACAGTGTCTCACCCTGCGGCCCTGGGATACCGCCTTGTGAAGATCTGCTGAGTACACTGATCCGCCCAGCACTCAGCCGCTGCTAGCTCTCTTCCTGACTGGGCACCCAATCCAGTCGACCCGGTGCTCACTCCTCAGAGTTCCAGCTCCCCACCGTGGGTTCTGGGCCCCTGCCCAGCCCTATTTCAAGCCGCCCTCACCCAGGGAGGCTCTAGTCACCTGCCTCTCAGAGATACCAGCTCCATTCCTGCTGAAGTGCCCTGTGCAGGGCCCAAAGCCACTGTCACCACTCACCACTTGCCGTTTGGAGCTCCAGTTCCTACTCTGGCTGAGGCACCCTGCGTGGGATCCCGTGGATGTGTAAGGGAACTGTTTTTCTTAAGGAGGTGCTGATCAGCTGCTTTCAGCTCTCAGCTCCAGAAGAGGGAATTCCCAGCTCCCTCCTCTAACCCAGGCCACTGGCAGCACACCAGATTCAGCGCCCAGCTGTGTCGCTGATCCAACAGCCCGTATAGTGGATTGTCCACAGACCCGGGTGTGGGGAGAGAAAGAACAGGTGGAGAGAAAAGATCCTTGAAAGAGGAGCTGCCCACCTCTGCCATTTTCTAGGCAGAGACTTGCAATGCCCCGCCCATCTACAAGCAGCCTCCACCTTGCTTTCTAAGGTAATGTCTCTAAACAGGCTACAACCCCCCCCCCCCCCCCACCGCCCTGCATGCTGAATCAGATACAGGCAACTCAGGCCTGTTGCAGAACTCTCAGGCAGCAAGCCAAGGGAACCAACCCAAGCTTGGAATAAATCTATCTGCCTGCAATGAAAGCATAAGGGAGAGGCTAGAGATCAGAGCTGAAGAGACTTTAGACACTCAGGAAAGATTCCAGAGCTAGTCTGGTTTCCTATTTTGATTTCTGATTTGTTTTGACTGTTTGTTTTGCTCACTTTTGTTTGCTTTTTGATTTAGACTACCTGTTTGTGTTGGGATAAAATGCATCAAAAGGCATGATTTTATTGGACTGTCTTTGTGTGATTACTGGTATGCTTTAGAGAATTTTGTTTGTGTGTCTGTTTTTCACTCTTTTCTGGCCTTGTGTCTCTTTTTAACTCATTAGTTGGTATGTATGTCTGTTTTCCCTCTCACTCTTCTCTCTCTCTAACTTCCACTTGACCCCCCCTTCTTTCATTATTTTCCTTTTTCATACTTCCTTTTGTTCCAGGGAGCAAACCTAAATACTGCTGCATGGGCAGATTGTAAGGCAGTGGGAAATGGGTTCCAGTGTGCCCATATACCTGTTGGTGGATACTGAGATCTGCAGACAGATTCTGAATCACAGCTTCCCCCTCAATTAAACCTCAAAACAGCAAAGAGTACAGCCCCCAACCCACAGTTCAGCCTCAAAAGTGAATAAAACCAGAGAACCCTCATAAGGAAGAAGAGGAGATTGAACAAAAGAAGTAAAAGCAACCCCACCTTCCCTGAAAAACAGAATTAAAGAAGGGGAGGGAAAGGGAAGAGAGAAAAATCTACACAAATGAAGAAAAACCAAAAGAAGAACATGGGTCTCTCCCAGACCCCTGGGAGGGCAAACACTGTGAAAACAGACTTCGAAATGCAAACAACGAAGAGCCCCAGCATGACTGGTCTCAAACTACAAACCTAGATATCAAGACATTAGTGGAGACATTAAAAAGAATTGAGGAGAGATAAGAAGAAACTAGAAAAAAGTTGATAACTGAGATAACAGTAGTAAAGAATACTGTGAATGAAATAAATAACAAACTGATAAACATGGAAAGCATAATTAGCCAAGCAGAAGAAATAATCTCAAAGTTTGAGGACAAAAATATAGAACTAACCCAAACTGTCAAAAACATAGAAAAGAAGCCTGAAAAGAGAACAAAACCTTCAAGAGATGAGCGATTACTTCAAGAGCCCAAACCTAAGAGTAATTGGACTTCCTGAAAAAGAAAGAGAGACAGAGGTCACCCTGGAACAAAGATTTCAGGAGATTATTGAAGAAAACTTCCCTCATCTCACCAGTGATGCAAAAATTCAAACACCAGAGATTCAGAGAGCCACTGCAAGACAACAAATGAGAAGACCAACTCCCAGACATATAATAATTTTCCTAAACAAAGTAGGTATAAAAGAAAAAATCCTAAAGGCAGCAAGAGAAAAAGGCCAGGTCACCTATTAGACCAGTTAAAATAGCAGATTTATCTACAGAAACCCCACAGACTAGGAGAGCTTGGACTCCTATCTTCAAAGTTCTAAAAGATAAACAATTTCAACCAAGAATAACCTACCCAGCTAAGCTAAGCTTCATCAGTGAGGGAGAATTAAAATCGTTCCCAGACATCCAATCCCTAAGAACTTATGCTGCCACCAGACTACCTCTACAAGAAACACTTAAGAAAGCACTAAACACAGAAGAAAAGGAAAAAAGAACAACAACGTTCTTCACAAGAGTACAGGAAAATGCAGATGAACCAACCCCAAAACCAAAAGAAAGACAACAAAGAGGAACAATAACAACAACTTAATAAAAACTTTATGATAGGGATCAACTCTCACATTTCAATAATTACCCTGAATGTGAATGGACTAAATGCACCACTGAAAAGACATAGAATGACAAAATGTATAAAATACCACCAGGCAACAATATATTACCTTCAAGAGACCCATCTTGCTAGAAAGGACATTCATAGACTCAAAGTAAGAGGATGGGAAACAAAATTCCAGGTGAACAGAACACAAAAGAAATGAGGAGACGCGATCCTACTTTCAGACAAAATACCACTTAAGCAATCAAAAATTTAAAAAGATACAGAAGGCCACTGCATAATGATAAAAGGTGCACTCCATCAACAAGAAATATCTATCCTAAACATATATGCACCCAATATAGGAGTACCAACTTTCATAAAGCAGCTTCTAGGAAAACTCAAAAAAGATATTGACTCTAACACCATCATAGCTGGGAACATTAATACCCCACTCACAACCCTGGACAGATCATCAGGACAAAAAATCAGTAATGAGATCCAGAACCTCAATGTGACTCTTGACCAAATGAACTTAATTGATAGCTATAGAACACTCCACCCAACGACCACAGAATCTACATTTTACTCATCACTGCATGGAATGTACTCTAAGATTAGTCACATACTAGGCCATAAATCAAGCATAAACAAATTTCAAAAGATCGAAATTTTGTCATGCACTTTCTCGGACCACAGTGGAATAAAAATAAACATCAACACCAACAAGGTTCCCCCCAAACCCACAAAGATATGGACACTAAATAGCATGATGCTAAACAATTCCTGGGTCAATGATGAAATCAAAACAGAGATTAAAAGATACCTGGAAACAAATGCAAATGAAGAAGCATCTTACCAAAACCTCTGGGACGCCATGAAAACTGTAGTAAGAGGGGAATTCATATCTCTAAAAACGCACATGAAGAAAATGGAAGGATCACAAATTAGCAGCCTAACAAGTCACCTTAGGAAGCTAAAAAAGCAAGACCACCAAAACCCTAACTTCAACAGAAGAATCCAGATCACCAAAATAAAAGCCCAAATCCGGGACATAGAAGACAAAAAGATAATACAAAAAAATTAATGAAACAAAAAGCTGGTTCTTTGAAAGGATAAACAAGATCGATAGTTCCCTAGCTAGACTGACCAAGAAAAAAAGAGAAAAAGCCCAAATAAATACAATCAGAAAAGATGAAGTCACATCTGACCCTGAAGAAATACAAAAGATCATTAGAGACTACTTTGTACACTTGTATGCAAACAAACCTGAAAACCTTAAGGAAATGGAAGACTTTCTGACATCACACAACCTGCCTAGGTTGAAACAAGAAGAAATCGAGACCCTAAATAGACCAATAACAATCCAGGAAATTGACTATGTAATAAGTAAACTACCTACAAAAAAAAAAGCCCTGGACCTGATGACTTTCCAGCAGAATTCTATAAGACATTTAAGGAGGAGCTGATACCAATCCTACTGAAAGTATTCCAGGCGATTGAGAAAGATGGAACCCTCCCCAAATCATTTTATGAAACTAACATAGCATTGATACCCAAGTCAGGTAAAGATCCAACAAAAAAAGAGAACTACAGGCCAATATCTTTGATGAACATAAATACCAAAATTCTCAACAAGATCCTAGCAAACTGGACTCAACAACGCATCTCAAAAAATCATCCATCATGACCAAGTAGGCTTCATCCCTGGGATGCAAGATGCTTCAATATTCACAAGACAATAAATGTAATTAAATACATCAACAGATGTCAGAACAACAACCACATGATTATATCATTAGATGCAGAAAAAGCTTTTGACAAAATCCAGCATACCTTCTTGATAGAAACCCTCGAACATCTAGGCATACATGGAACATACCTCAAAATAGTAAAAGCCATCTATGAGAAACCCTCAGCTAGCATACTCCTAAACAGACAAAAATTGGAACCATTTCCCCTGAAAACTGGAACAAGACAAGGATATCCACTCTCTCTCCTCCTGTTCAATATAGTATTGGAAGTCCTGACTAGAGCAATCAGAAAAGAGAAGGCAAACAGGGGTATCCAAATAGGAAAAGAGGAAGTCAGGTTATTTCTGCAGAAGACATGATTGTATACTTTGAAAACCCAAGAGAATCTGTCAAAAGCCTCCTTGCACTGATAAACAACTTTGGCAAAGTCTCAGGGTATAAAATAAATGTGCAAAAGACAATCGCATTTCTTTATACCAATAATAAACAAACAGAAACCCAAATAAAAAGCACAATATCATTCACAATAGCCACACAATAAAAGGATTACCTTGGCATCTTCCTAATCAGAGATGTGAAAGACCTTTACAATGAAAACTACAAAACACTGCTCAAATAAATCAATGATGACACAAACAAGTGGAAAAATATCCCATGCTCATGGATCGGAAGAATCAACATTGTGAAGATGTCCATCTTACCTAAGGAAATCTACAGATTTAATGCAATACCCATCAAATTACCAGCAGCATTCTTCTCAGAACTAGAAAAAAACAATACAGGAATTCTTATGTAAACAAAAATGACCAAGAATAGCCAGAACAATCCTCAGAAAAAAAAAAAAAAAAAGCAGTAGGTATCATATTACCAGACTTCAAACTTTACTGTAAAGCTACAATAATCAAAACAGCTTGGTATTGGTACAGGAGTAGGCATATAGACCAATGGAATTAGAATTGAGATTCCAGAAGCAAAACCTCAATTTCTCAACCAACTCATCTTCGACAAATCCTCCACCACCTACCACTGAGGAGAGGAGAACATATTCAGTAAATGGTATTGGGAAAACTGGCTGATTACATGCAGAAGACTCAAACAAGACCCCTATCTATCCCCATACACAAAAATTAACTCTAAATGGATAAGAAACCTAAATATAAAACCTCAAACTATAAGAACCATAGAAAATGTAGGACACACCCTTATGGAAATTGGAACTGGCATCCAATTCCTGAACAAAACCCGAAATGCAAGGGCCATAAGAGATAAGATAAACAAATGGGACCTCATTAAACTGACAAGCTTCTGCAAAGCCAAAGAAACCATCAAGAGAGCAGGGAGACAGCCTACAGACTGGGAAAAAGTATTTGCCAACTCCATGTCTGACAAAGGTCTAACATCTTAGATCTACAAGGAACTCAAACGTGCTGAAAAGAAAAATAAAAACAAACAACCCCATTACAAAGAGGGCAAAAGATATGAACAGACACTTATCAAAAGAAGACATATGAGTGGCCAACAGACACATGAAGAAATGTTCAACCTCACTAATCATCAAGGTGATGCAAATTAAATCTACACTGAGACACCACCTAACTCCAGTCAGAATGGCCATTAGCAATAACTCAAAAAATATCAGATGCTGGAGAGGATATGGTGAAAAGGGAACACTTTTACACTGTTGGTGGGAGTGTAAACTAGTGCAACCTCTGTGGAAAGCTGTGTGGCGATTCCTAAAAGCTCTAAATATTGACCTCCCATATGACCCCACAATCCTCCTACTGGAAATATACCCTGAAGAACTCAAATCACTCTGTCCAAAAGAAACCTGCACATGTATGTTTATCACAGCATTGTTCACAATAGCAAGAACCTGGAACCACGATGCTGTCCATCAAAAGAGGACTAGATTAAAAAAATGTGGTACATATACATGATGGAATACCACGCAGCCATGAAAAAGAACAAAATCATGAACTTCGCAGCAACCTGGATGGAACTAGAGTTTATAATACTGAGTGATCTCTCACAAAAACAAAGATCTGAGTATCACATGTTCTCACTCATAAGTGGACCTTGGACGTCTATTGTAATACTATAAGAAAAGGATTGACAGTGGTGGGAAACTATGGGGGGGGGGCAAGGAGGGGAAGGGAGGTAGGATTAATGATAGTCAATATTTGTCTGGGAATGGGGGACACCCCTTATCAACAAGGGTGCCTGAACGATGCATATTTGTATACCTAACCCTTAATTGTACTCCACAATTTTAAAATAAAAAAAATATGTTTTTTTAAAAAGAAAATAAGTTAAAAAATTTATATAACTAGGATATTTAGTAGCAAAATCAAGTTTACTACAATTAGACTATTGAAAAATACATTTTTAAAAATTCATAGAAAAATAAAATTATCAAAGAATCATTCCACCAAAAAAGTACAAGACTGAGATGTCTTCACATGATGATTCTGTCAAATCTTGAAAATAATATGTTCTTAATTCTATGTAAATTTCTAAGGGCCTTGAAAATTTAAAACAACACTTTTAAATTTATTTTGAATCAAATATACTATTGATAATTAGGTTGATAAATATACTACAAAATGTAAAATGCACACCAATACCATTCATGAATATTAATAAAAAAACAATTCAGAAACAGAATCTAAATCTATTTTTATAAAATAATAACACTATGACCAGGTAGGAAGTTATTTTAGAAAGATAAGGTTAGTTTGCTGCTAGGAGACACATTGATACAACTTTCATATTAATAAATAATAATGAACAATAAATAAAATAATTACACATATTGACAACTTTTTTTTCAAAGCTGCAGTGTGATTCAGTACAGAAAAAATGATCTCTTCAATAAGTAGTAATGGAACCACTGGATTCACTTTTACAAAATTTGGTCCATATTTGCATGATATATAAAAATAAACTCAAATTGATTACAGATATAAGTTTAAATTTTTAAAGTAAAGCCTTTTAGAAGGCAACATTTAAAAAACATTTGTGGCTTTGGGATAGGAAAATTTGATCTATAAAAGAAATAATTGATAAGATGAATTTTTAAAAATTAGAAACTTCAGGTTTTCCAAATCAACATTTAAGGTAATGAAAGATGATTAACAGATTATGTGGAAATATTTTTAAATTACATATCTCATTAATTTCATCCAGATAATTTGTCAAATAAAAAATAGATTTAGCATTCAACCCAGCAATCCCACTACTGAGTATATACCCAAAGGAGCATGCATCATTCTACCAAAAAGACACCTGCACTCATTTGTTTATCACAGCACTATTCCCAAAAGTGAAAACATGAAGCCAATCCAGGGTATCATCAAAGGTAGACTGGGTAAAGAACATGTGGTATGTATACACCAAGGAATATTACACAGCCATGAAAAATTATGAAATTATGTCATTTTCAGCAACATGGATGCAGCTGGAGATCATAATTCCAAGCAAATTATCATAGAAATAAAAAATTGTGTACCACACATTCTCACTCATAAGTGGAAACCAAACACTGGGCACACATGGGCACAAGAATGGGAGCAACATACAACATATTAAAGGTGGGAGGGGCAAAAGGGAAATAAGGGTTGAAAACCACCCATCATGTATCATGCTCACCACTGCAGGGTAATGGGCTCATCAGCAATCCAAATGTCATCATCAGGTAATATACCTATGTAGCCCATCTTCATATGTACCCCTTGAAGTTAAAATCAAATAAGGAAAGAATAAGGAAATAAAACCTAATAAGATATGAGAAAATATTCAAACAGATCATTCAACAAAGAGGATATATGGGTAGCAAATAAATGAATGAAAAAGAGGTTCACATAAATGGCCACTAGGAAAATCAAATTCAAAATACAATAAAACATAATTACATACTGACCGAAATGGCTAGAATTAAAAAGACAGGTAGTAATGGACATGGGCAGGCAGGAAAATGTAGGGAGAAAAAGCTTTGCCGCTTTTTTTTTTTGTCTACTTAGTCCTGACAGTTAAATTGATATAAAATAGATTTACAAGAGAAAGGCATACAAATGTATTCAGTATGTTTTATGTGACACAGGAGTCCTCATAAAAAGATGAAGACCTTCAAAAGTGGCAAAACCTAAATGCTTTTAGACTAGATTGAACAAAGAAAGACACTTCTGAAAAAGTAACAACTACTTGGAGAGGCTAAAGTAATATATGAATTATTCTAACAAGGCCAGTTTGTACAGAATTTTCTAGGCTAAAAAAGAATGTTCCTTTTTTTCTGGTAGAAAAAGAGCGTCTTTCATGTGGAAGTTTTTATCCCCCATTTTCAGGAAGAAGAAGGGAGATTAGAATGTCTTTCTTGCACTTGCAATTTTTTAAGTGCCTTTAAGCTGAAAATAATCCTTATGCCAAAGTGGCATATTTTGGGACATCATATTCTGCCACTCTTTGTGGATCAACTGGAACTCTTCCTACACTGCTGGTGGGAATGCAACATCTTTGGAAGAGGTAAAAGCAAAAGCAGAGTAGTCATAAAGTAGAATTTATACTAGAGTAGAATAAACTATAGTAAATTTCACAGAGTATTATGCAACAGCAAAAAATGAAGATACTCATATCTGTGATCTAATGTGACATTATTATTATATTTTATAATTGATAAATCAAAGTATATATTAAAAATTAAAAATATTTGGTGAATATGTGTGTATATAGATATACATTCTGCACATTTATGTGTGTATATGATGAATCTATACATGTATAATTTTATTAATTTTAGAAAATGGAATAATTATCTTATAGCTATAATATTAGTAAGTGATGAGTAAAAACAAAATGGCCGAAGTGTGAGGAAATAATATTTATTTGACTATAATTTTTCAGTTAACTTTGACTTTTGTAAACTATATTAATCTTTTACCTGCTCAAAGAAGACAAAGAATAAAATAAGAATGAGGGATATAACAATATACATAAATATCATGAAAACAGACTTTAATAAACCCATTGTGTTTGAAATAAACTACATAGCTACACTAAAGGAGAAAAAAATGTCAAAAAAGTTTATTCAAGTAACTTTTAGACGAAATATTGCAACTATGTACTGTGAACTGAACTCCCACCAAAATGTTGAACTAAGAAACTTGACCAAACTTTAGTCCAACTTCTACCTGTACAAGATTGTGCCCCTAAAGGTGATCCCACCTATGTGCTGAGTTCTTTTTTTAAGAAAACAAATACTGCTAAAACAAAAAATGTACACTCTTCAACCCACATTTCAAACCATTTTTAGACTTCTTCACTACATGTCTCTATAATGTTTTATTCTTTATAGTTTCCTTGTCCCTTTTTCTTTCTTTTTTTTTTGAGTTGGAGTCTCTGTCACCCAGACTGGAGTGCAGTGGCTGCTCCCGGCTACCGCAGCCTCGACCTGCTGGGCTCCGGCGATCCTTCCTCCTCAGCCTTCCAAGTAGCTGGAACTACAGGTGCACGCTACCACGCCTGGCTAATTTTTCATTTGTTGTAGAGATGAGGGCTCGCCAAGTTGCCCAGGTAGGTCTCGAACCTGCGGACTCAGGCAATTCACTCACCTCAGCTTCCCAAAGCGCTGGGATTACAGGGTGAGCCACCGAGCTCGGCCTCCTTGTCCCTTTTTCTATTTGTCCTTTTCACTTCCCACTGGCCCCTTTTGTTTCCTGTCTGGTCTCCCTTTACAAATCTCAGTCTGTCTTAGTTGGAGATTAAAATGGGGTCTCTTTCCTTTACTGCAGTTGTCTGAATGAAAACTCTCCTGCCACTTTTAACATGTGCCTGGTTCTGTTTTTCTTTGATAATACTCTCAATCTAAAAATAAAATGGACTATAAAAACTATACAAAACTTAGTTTTTAACTTTTTCAAATAGAAAAAAAAAAACTATACAAAAAACACATTGAATTCTAGTTAATAGGTGTTTTTTTTTTTTTTTACAGTGATATGGATTGACAATTTTGAAACTCATTTGAAGTGAACATAAATTTAAAATTAGTCCAAAATCAAGTTATAAAAATAAATAAAATATGTTTTTCCATAAGAAATGAACACATTTGATATCCAGTATAAATAAATATTTTTAAAAAGTCTTTACAGAGATTCCCAAATTAGGTTTAAGTGAAAGATACTACTATTAAATTTAATCTTAGAGGAGCCTATACAAGTTGTGATTTTCCTGGTGCCCAGTAAAATATTTATCATTTAAATATAATTTTAACAACAGAAATTACATTGTATTTAAAATAGGATCTTCCAGAAGTTAAAGTTAAAAACCAAACTATTCTAAAAACAGAAATAGGTATAAAAATTGTCCTTTTTAAAAAGATTAACTATTAAACACTTTAAATCATCTTCTTCTTTGTTTACCAAGCTAGTGTTTATTGTGTATTTCCAAGAAAGGGATTATGTGTGTGGCATTTCACAAGTTTGTTTGAAAGGAGAATACTCTGTTATTGGAACATCCTTTAAACATGTTTCTAACATTTTGTTCCTCAGATCAAAGTTTGGGAAAAATAGCCCTACATCAACAGATGATGAAACTGACAATCTGTCAGAATCATCTAAGGATTTTATTAAAAGGAAGTTTCTAGATTATAGTTCAAGAAATTTTTGTTCAGCTGGTGTGGAGAAGGTATCATCAGAAAGCTGCACATTGAACTAGTGCTCTAAGTAAAATAACAATGGAAAAATAACATTTTTAATATAATCTTCTAGCATTTTATGTCAATGTGTTATGTTACTACTTACTCCTGGACCACTATTAAAAACTTCTGAATTATGTCATAAGAAGTAGTTCATAACTCTAGCGAGAACTCAGGAACAACACCTGCTGCTTAACTGGTGCTCAGTTTGATGACTCATTGCTTTCTGTAGGTATAATTCGAGTCCCACTCCAAACTAAAGAAGAACTTCTCCTCTTTCTGTATTCTTTAGGGCAGTAAAATGGCATATAGCTATAATCTGTATATGATTGTTAGGACCTAATCTACAAACACAGTGTACAATATGGTTGGCATTTTAGTAACTCCAGGTTCATTGTTAGAAACATCAGTATTCTTTTATGAACTTATTCATGAGTCTCAATTGATCCAGAACTCTAGGGATTTAATTCAAAGATGGGATCTGTGATCTTCTACTACAAGATATAGAAGGAGCAGGAGTCTGGTCAGTCCTCAACTAGTGGACATGTTTGCTAGAAATTTCTTTTCAGAATGAAAGCATCTTAATATCCAGGTGTGTTTCCTAGAAAACATCCTCACTGCGTGTATAGACAACATAGAAAGCAAATTATGGGTTCCGAAGGAGACTGTGGGAAAGGAGATGGAGGGATGCAAATGGAATGAGGAAACTTTGGGGCAATGAATATATTTGTCTTCTTGACTATATGATGATTACACATGTGTATATATATATATGCCAAAAGCAATCAAAGTTCACTTCAAAATACGTATAGTTTATTAAATATTATTTATGACTCAATGAGGGTGATAAAACTAATTCAATTTTGTCTCCCTAGTCCTTTCTAAGCATTTTTTACTGTGTTCACAATAACTACATATTTGTTGATTGTGCATCAATATCAGTTTATAATTTTATAAAATATCTTTGATTATAAGAGATACAGCTTGGAGATTAGAGCCACTGGCGTGCAAGACCATCTGCTGTTCATGGGATTCTCCTGAAAAAAGCCTACTGAATCCAGCTGATTCTCATCACCTGGCAACTGGCCCACGCCATCATATGTTAAAGCAAATTGGCTGGAGACCTGGATCCAATCAGTGGAGAGAGAAGATCGGGGAGAGATGGAGAAAAGCCCAATCCCCAGTGAGGAAATGCCAACTACAGTCATCTTCTCTGTCCCAGAACAAGGCAGAGACCTGCATTGCCCCTCCCAGCTCTACCTAGCCTCCTGCTTGGGACCTAAGGTATTCTCATAGAAGTGGGAGAGACAGAAGCCCTTCCTTCAAGCTGAATCAGATACAGACACATCAGATCTGAGTGGGAGACTCGACAGACGGCAAACCAGGCGAGTCCAGATCGGATCCACCCTCCTCCCAGAGTAGGCCTGGGACATCTGACCCAAACTGACAGTAACCCTATCAGCCTGCACTCAGAGCAGAGGGGAGTGACTGAAGATCAGAGCTGAAAGGAAGTTGAACTTATAGGAATGACCTCAGAGTGAGTTTGGTTTCTTTTTTTTTTTTTTTTTGGTCGGTTTGTTTTGCGCATTTTTTGTTTTTTTTATTTATTTTTCTCTTTTTATTTTTGTTTTTGAAAATGTTTTTGTGCTTGTTTTGCTTCTATTATTTTTGACTTTTTTTTTTTATGAGTTGGAGTCTCACTCTGTCACCCAGACTGGAGTGCAGTGGCCGCTCCCAGCCACTGCAGCCTCGACCTACTGGCCTCCGGCGATCCTTCCACCTCAGCCTTCCGAGTAGCCGGAATTACAGGCATGCGCTAGCATACCCGGCTGATTTTTTGATTTATCGTAGACATGAGGTCTCGCCAAGTTTCCCAAGTGGGTCTCGAACCCGCGGGCTCAGGCAATCCACTCACCTCAGCCTCCCAAAGCACGAGATTACAGACTGAGCCACCGAACCCGGCTTTATTGACTTTTTAAAGACTTCCTGTTTGTGTATGGGAAGAGAACATCAATAAGGAGGCATTTGTTGGTTTGTGTATTTTTATGATTGTCTGTATGTTTCAATTTTTTTTTACTCTTTTCTGTCTTTGTGTCTCTTTTCATTTGTTAGTTGGTACATCTGTCTGTTTTCCCTCTTACTTTTCTCTCTCTCTACCTTCCCCTTGCCCCCCACTTCCTTTTTCCATTCTTTTCCTTTTTCTTACCTCATTTTGCCTTTAGGGAGTAAACTGTATCCCCACTGCATAGACAGATTTTAAGGCAGTGGGAAGTAGGTTCCAGGGTGCCCACACACCAGTCAGTGGATACTGGGATCTGCAAATAGATTCTGAATCTCAAAACTGCAAAAAATACAGTACCCAAACCACAGTCCAGCTTCAGAATTAAACAAAGTCAGAGAATCCACATAAGGAAGAATAGGAGATTGAGCAAACAGAAGTAAAAGCAATCCACCATCCCTGAACAACAGAAGTAAAGAAGAGGGGGAAAAAAAAGTGGGGGAGGGGGAGGAAAATCTATACAAATGAAGAAAAACCAAAAGAAAGATCCCTGGGAGGCCAGACACTGAGAAAACAGACTTCAGAATGCAAACAATGAAGAGCCCCCAGAATGACTGATATCAAACTACTAACCCAGAAACCAAGACATTACTAGAGAGAATAAATAGAATTGAGGAGAGACAAGAGGATAGAATGAAGGAGTTGATAACTGAGATAACAACAATAAAGAATACTGTGAGTGAAATAAATAATAAACTGACAAGCATGGAAAGCAGAATTAGCCAGCAGGAGAAGGAATCTCAGAGCTTGAGGACCAAAATATAGAACTAACTCAAATTGTCAAAAACATAGAAAAGAAGCTTAAAAAGACAGAACAAAACCTTCAAGAGATGTGTGATTATTTCAAGAGGCTGAACCTAAGAGTAGTTGGAATTCCTGAGGCAGAAAGAGAGACCACCCTGGAACAAACATTCTATGAAATTATTCAAGAAAACTTCCCTCACTTATCAGTGATGCGACCATTCAAACACAAGAGATTCAGAGAATTCCTGTGAGACAACAAATGAGAAGACCAACTCCTAGACACATAGTAATTCACCTAAGTAGGTATAAAAGAAAAAAATCCTAAAGGCAGCAAGAGAAAAAGGTCAGACTACCTACCGGGGAAGATTAATTAGAATAGCAGCAGATTTATCTACAGAAATACTTCAGGCTAAAAGAGCTTGGAGCCCAATCTTCAAAGTTCTCAAAGATAAACTGTTTTAACCAAGAATAACCTACCCAGTTAAGCTAAGATTCATCAGTGATGGAGAATTAAAATTTTTCCCAGACATTAAATCCCTAAGAATTTATTCTGCCTCCAGACCAGCTCTACAAGAAGCACTTAAGAAAGTATTAAACATGGAAGAAAGGAAACAAAGAACAACAATGTTCTTCACAAGAGTGCAGGAAAAAGATTGAAAGCACACATGAATCAACACCAAAATCAAAAGAAAGACAGCAAACAAACAACAACAATAACAACAACTTTATAAGAACCTCTTGACAGGAATAAACTCATATATTTCAATAATTAGTCTGAATGTGAATGGACTAAATGCACCACTGAAAAAGACATAGAATGGCAAGATGGATTAAATACCATGAGGCAACAATATATTGTCTCCAAGAGACTCATCTCATCAGAAAGGACACTCACAGACTCAAAGTAAGAGGATGGGAAACAAAATTTCAGGTGAGTGGAACACAAAAGAAAGCAGGAGTTGCAATCTTAATATCAGACAAAATACTCTTTAAGCTATCAAAGATGTAAAAAAGATACAGACGGTCATTACATAATAATAAAATGTTCAATCCATCAACAAGAAATATCCACCCTAAACATATATGCACCCAACATAGGAACACCAACTTTCATAAAGTAGCTTCTAGGCAAACTTTAAAAAGATATTGTCTCTAACACTATCATAGCTGAAGACTTTAATACTCCACTCACAGACCTAGACAGATTATCAAGACAAAAAGTCATCAAGGAGATCCAGAACCTCAATGTGACTCTTGACCAAATGGACTTAACTGATACCTACAGAACACTCCACCCAACGACCACAGAATATACATTCTACCCATCAACACATGGAACATACTCTAAGATCGACCATATCCTCAGTCATAAATCAAGTATAAACAAATTTCATGACAGATTGAAATTCTATCATGCACCTTCTCAGACCACAGTGGAAAATAATAAATATCAACACTAATTAAGTTCCCTCAAAAACCACCAAGATGGGGACACTAAATAGCATGATGCTAAGCAACTCCTGGGTCAACATGGAAATCAAAACAGAGACTAAAAGATATCTGGAAACAAATGAAAATGAAGAAACATCTTACCAAAATCTCTGGGATGCCATGAAAACAGTACTAAGAGGGGAATTCATATCGCTACAGACACAAATAAAGGAAATAGAAAGATCACAAGTTAACAGCCTAACAAGTCACCTAAGGAAGTTGGGAAAGCAAGAACACCAAAACCCTAACTTCAGCAGAAGAATTCAGATACCAAAATAAAAGCCCAAATCCGGGACATAGAAGACAAAAACATAATACAAAAAAAATCAGTGAAACAAAAGGCTGGTTCTTTGAAAGGATAAACAAGATTGACGGTCTCCTATCTAGAATGACCAAGAAAAAGAGAGAAAAAGTGCAAATAAACACAACCAGAAACACAAAAGATGAAGTCATAACTGACCCTGAAGAAATACAAAAGTTAATCAAAGACTACTATGTACACATGAATGGAAGCAAACTTGAAAACCTAAAGGAAATGGAGGACTTTCTGATGTCACACAACTTCCCCAGGTTGAAACAAGAAGATATCAAGACCCTAAATAGGCCAATACCAAACCAGGAAATTGACTATATCATAAGAAAACTACCTACAAATAAATGTCTAGACCAGATGGCTTTCCAGCAGAATTCTACAAAGCATACAAGGAGGAACTGATACCAATCCTACTGAAAGTATTTCAGGTGATTAAGAAAGTTGGAACTCTCCCCCAAATCATTTTATGAAGCTAACATCACGTTGATACCCAAACCAGTTAAAGATTCAACAAGAAAGAGAACTACAGGCCAATATCCCTTATGAACATTGATGTAAAAATTGTCAACACGATCGTAGCAAACCGGATTCAACAACACATCTCAGAAATCATCCACCATCACTAAGTAGGCTTCATCCCCAGGATACAGGGCTGGCTCAACGTTTAAGACCATAAATGTAATTAAATACATCAACAGATGTAAAGATAAAAACCACATGATTATATCATTAAACACGGAAAAAACTTTTGATAAAATCCAGCACCCCTTGCTGATAAAAACCCTCGAACATCTAGCTACAGATGGAACATACTTCAAAATAATAAGGGCCATTTATGAGAAACCCACAGCCAGCATACTGCTAAACAGATAGAAATTGGAACCATTTCCCCAGAAAACTGGAACAAGACAAGGATGCCCACTCTTATCCCTCCTGTTCAACATAGTGTTGGTAGTCCTAGCTAAAGCAATCAGACAAAAGAAGAAGATCCGGATATCCAAATAGGAAAAAAGGAAGTCAAGTTACCACTCTTTGCAGATGACGTGATTCTATACCTCGAAAACCCAAGAGAATCTGTCAAAAACCTCCTTGCACTGATAAAGGACTTTGGCAAAGTCTCAGGGTATAAAATAGATGTGCAAAAGACAATCACATTTCTGTACAACAATAATAAACAGAAACCCAAATAAAAAAACACAATTCCATTCACAACAGCCACACAAAAAATTAATTACCTTGACATCTTTCTAACCAGAGATGTGAAAGACCTTTACAATGAAAAATGTAAAACACTGCTCAAATCAAAGATGACACAAACAAGCAGAAAAATATTTCATGTTCATGGATTGGAAGAGTCAACATTGTTAAGATGTCCATTCTACCTAAGGTGATCTGAAGATTTAATGCAATACCCATCAAATTACCAGCAGCATTCTTCTCAGACCTGGAAACAACAATACAGGAATTCATATGGAAACACAAGTGACCATGATAGCCAAAACAATCCTCAGCAAAAGCAAAAAACAAAAAACAAAAAAACAAAAAACAAAGTGGGAGGTATCACACTCCCTGACATTAAACTTTATTATAAAGCTACAATAATCAAAATAGCCTGGTATTGGTACAAGAACAGGCATGTAGAACAATGGAACAGGACTGAAATTACAGAAGCAAAATCTCAATTTCCCAACCAACTCATCTTTGACAAAGCCTCCACCACTAACCACTAGGAAGAGGAGAAGGAGAACCTATTCAGTAAATGTTGCTGGGAAAACCAGCTGACTACATGCAGACAACTAAAACAAGACCCCTACATATCCCCAAACACAAAAATCATCTCTAAATGGATCAAAGACCTAAAGGTAAAGCCTCAAACTATAAGAACCTTAGAAAATGCAGGAATCACCCATATGGAAATTGGAACTGGCAACTAATTCCTGATCAAAACCCCAAGTGCCCATGCAATAAGAGATAAGATAGACAAGTGGGACCTCATCAAACTGGCAAGCTTCTGCAAAGCCAAAGAAACCATCAACAGAGCAGGGAGACAGTCCACAGACTGGGAAAAAATACTTGCCAACTGTTTGTTTGACAAAGGCCTAACATCTAGGATCTACAAGGAACTCAAATGTGCTAAAAAGAAAAAAACAGTCCCATTACAAAGTGTGCAAAAGACATGAATAGACTGTTCTCAAGAGAAGATGTACAATTAGCCAACAGATACATGAAACAATGCTCAGCCTCACTAGTCATCAAAGAAATGCAAATTAAAACTACACTGAGACAATACCTAACCTCAATCAGGTTGGTCATCATCAATAACTCAAAAAATAAGGGATGCTGGAGAGGATGTGGCAAAAGGGAACACTTCTACACTGTTGGTGGGAGTGTAAGCTAGTGCAGCCTCTGTGGAAAACAGTGCGGTGATTCCTAAAAGTTCTAAAAACCAACCTTCCATATGACATCGCAATACCCCTACTGGGAATATACCTGGAAGAACTCAGATCACTCTAGAAAAAAGATACCTACTTACATAATTTTGTCGCAGCATTTTTCACAATAGAGAATATATGGAACCTACCGTGCTGCCCTTCAAAAGAGGACTGGATAAAAGAAATGTGGTACATATACACAGTGGAATATTATGCAGCCATAAAGAAGAACAAAATCATGAATTTTGCAGCAACCTGGATGGACTTAGAATTTATAATATTGAGACATCTGTCACAGAAACAAAGAACTGAGTATCACATGTTCTCACTCATAAGTAGACCTTGGACAACTATCTTAATACTACTAGAAAAGGATTGGCAGTAGCAGGAAACTGCGGTGGTGGGGGAGGGTTTTGGGTGTGAGGAGGTGGGATTGGCATTAGTGGGAATCTGCCTGGGGAAGGGGGGAGCACACCTCATCAACAAGGGTACCTGCATAATGAATGTTTGTATACCTAACCCTGAATTGTACCCCACATCTTTAAAATAAAAAATTCAAAAGTTAAAAAAAAGAGATACAAATGGTCTAATATTTTTAAAAGATCTTGCTTGCTTCAGGCTTTGCTCAAGATTATGAATGAGAAATTATTGAGAATGACACCCATTGAATAATAGAACATCAATGCTTGAAGGAAACTAACTTATCTCTCAGACTAGTAGTTCCAGATTTTACATTCTGCAGATTGGTGTTCTAAAATGAAAATGTACTCATGTTTAGTGATTTTTTATTTAAAAAAATAAAAGCTTCATTTATACTGTTCACCACATCTTTTATTATCACTTTGTCAAAGCAGGGCATTATATTTCCAAAGACTAGATTGGGACTGTGATTATGTTCTCTGAATTAAAAACAAACAGAAATGCTTCACAAACATTTATTATGTTGTTTTAATTTTTTTATTGCTTCATTTGGAGTAAATAGAAAATGAATCATAGATTAAAGTCTTTCTTCACATCTTATCTAGACCCACCACTCTTATTTACAGAATATAAGAACATGAGATCCATAGAATAAATATGATGTGTTTGTATGCCCAAAATTACCATGTCTAGGATCTGGAATTAAAGGCCAAGTCATTGAACGCTCTATTGAAGTACACTGGCATCACAGGAAGAGGATACACAAGAATAAAACATTTCTGCCATTTTTACCAATCTTGTACTTAAATGATCATCTTGCAGGTTACATTAGTTGCCCTTTTTAAGCCTGAGTGGATGAACTCATAAGGCAATACATTTCCTTAAAAAAATACTTTTTTTCCAAATATGTTTCACAAAGAACTTTGAAAAGATCAGAATTATAGAGGTTGGAGGTTAAGTACATTGTGCAGTAGACAGTTTATAACAAATGTACTAATTGTGTTCTTTTCCCCAAGTTCTGTTTCTTTAGGAACAATCAGTTCCATTCTCTGTATGGTATTCTCTAAGGACTAACTAATGTTTGTGTTTCTAACTTATAAATCATATACAGCTAATAACTTAAAATTGAAACTGGATAGGATAAAATAAGGCTAGTTCCTAGAACTGTCAAGAGAAGATTTCTAAATCTTCAAACAGCCACTCCAATTACATAGAAAACTATTTCACTATAACAATGCTTAACAAATACCAAGTAGACTTTAAGTTAATTCCATTTCTGTAGTCTCTACTTTCTCATTTGTAAAATACAAATAATAAAATTTGCCAACATTTCTGAAAAAAATAATTAAGTTACTGTATGTAAAGTGCTTGGATAGAACTAATTCATAATTATATATGTTGACAGACTGCAGATTCAGTGAGGTTTGTTTCCTATTATCATTGAATTTTTCAAAATTTATTTTTTTTGATCATCTTTTCTGGTCTGAATTACTCTGATACTTATTAATTGCTCATATTTAAAGTTAAAGTAAATTGGATTTATTGAGAAAGGTATGAATAATTCCTGGTTCTGCCAACATATTTGCTAAGTAATCACTGGAGAAATGGAATCATGTTGACCTTCATTGGTCACCATGTGTAAATAATTCCAATAGCGGTGCATGAGCACGAGCATGGCAAACATGTTCTTTGACTTGAATTTGTAATGTTGCAAAGTGAAAACCTGCTTGGGCTACTGTGGAATACAACCACAGAAAGTTCATTGCCAAAGGAATCCCATACAATAGAGGAAAAGTGGGAAAAAATACCTATTTGATAAAGTATGACCTAATTATCTTTTCCCACTAAAAATAGGTGACATATACTAAACCACTAGAATGCAATTTTTTAGGTTTCTCTAATAATAGATTATGTAGAGATTAATGTGGAATATGGCTGAGGGTTCATATAGAACCCAGATAAGTTATGTATTGTAAGAAGTAAAAAAAATATCTATTCATCTAGAAGTCCTGAAAGCAGAAAGTTTCATGAATAATCATAAAAATAGATGAATCAATTACATCTTCAAGTTGCAGCTACCACATCTGAGGGGATAAAAGTTTAAGTGTGACAATCCACAAGAAATCATTTCCAAGAACAGCTCTAAGTGCTCTACTGTCAAGTGCTCCTCAGAAGTTTCCCCAGCTCTGACCAGGTGCTCTGTATATGTGGTGGAACTTCTCTTTTACTCACCCTCTGTGTTAGCCTTTTAACCTACTTTAACTAATCATATGCTCCTTTTGGTTACAGAAATAGAAACACTTGGAATATATACCCTATTACGAAGAAGAATAGCTAAGTTTTAATTGTAGGGTGTAGTGGCAAAGGCTAACTGACCAAAATGCTTCACGTGTAATACGGACGCTACACCAGAACCCCTTCCAGGAAGCTGCTGACAATCCAGAGGAAAGCAAGTTTTCTGAGTCACCTTGTATCTAGAGACACGTGACTATTTCTGGCCAGTGCAGTGTGAGTAAATGATTTATCCAGTGTGGCTCCTCCAACTCATCATTCTATAATGACTGTAGTGGGTTGGATTGTGGCTAACAAGTAATATGTTCACCAAGTGTCTCATAATGTGACCTTATCTGGAGTAATGTTCTTTGCTTATGTAAGTAAGGTAAAGATCCTCAGATGAGATCACCCTAGATTAAAATAGGCTGTAAAATGCAAATATTAATCAATCATAAGCTGTACTAGGAGAGAAGGGGAGATAGTCACACAGAGGGAAGGTGTAGTGCAGATGAAGGCAGAGATTGGAGGGTCGCCACAAGCCAAGAAACAGAAAGAATAACTTAGCAGCAACCAGAAACTAGAAGAGAGCATGGAATGAGTTATCCATACCAGCACTTTGGTTTTAAACTTCTGCTCTCTGGAACTTTGAGAGAACACATTTCTGCTCTTTTTAGGTTATCAAATTTGTGTTGATTTGTTGTGACAACCCAAGGAAACCAATACAATGAACATTGAAGTTATGTATTAAATTTGAGAAATGGATCGCTGAATCATTGCCTAGAGAGGTGGTGCCCAAGAGAACCACCTGATCAGTAACATCCCCATTGGACTCATGAGTAAGAAAGACACTTGAATCATGTTAAGTAATGGAAATTTCTATCTTCTTTTTTATAAACAGTAATTATTATTACATACTAACTGGGAGAAGATACATTTATTAGCCCCGTGGAATTGGCACAACCTATGCCTTTTCATAACATGTTGAGTGTTAATTTCTGAGTTCAATTTTTGGCTAGCCTATGTGGGCATAGGAGTAAAAATAGTAAAGTGAATTTTCTTTAGGGTCAAGCAGCAATAGAATAATCACTTTGCAAATATATTCCAAAGTGACATTGGTGGTAAAAAGATAATGAGTGTATTTGAGAATGAAGGGTTTATTTGATATTAATAGTTAGCTAGGAGTTTCAAGTATTAACAAGTAATGTGCATAAAGGTCCCTTAAACTTTATTTTGGCTTATTTAAATTGCCAATTACAAACAAAAATTTTTTACAAGAACTACAGAAATCTGATGATAGAAATTGTAGAAGACACAAACAAGTGAAGAAAGATCTCATGCTCGTGAATTGGAAGAATCAACATTGTTAAAATAACCATATTACTCAATGTAATATATAGATTCAATGCAATCCCTATTAAATTCCCAAGTCATTTTTTTCACAGAATTAGAAAAAAAAATCCCAAAATTCATATGGAACCAAAAAAAGAATGAGAGTAGTCAAAAGAATAAAGCTGAAGGCAACACATTGCCTGACTTCAAATTATACTACAAGGCTGTAGTAATTAAAACAACATGGTACAGGCGTAGACACATGAACCAGTGAAACAGAACGGAGAATCCAGAAAGAAACCCAAATGCCTACAAATGATCTTCAACAAAAGCAGGCAAACACATACATTGGGGAAAGGATACCCTATTTAACAAATGGTGCTGGGAAAATTGGATAGCTATATGCGGAAAAATGAAACTTGATCCCTATCTTTCCCCATACACAAAAATTAATTCAAGATGAATTAAAGACTTTAATGTCAGACCTGAAACTACGAAAACCTAGGTAAAAGTCTTCTGAACATCGACCTAGGAAAGAAATTTATGGCTAAAACCCCAAAAGTAAATGCAACAAAACTAAAATTAATAAATAGGACTTAATTAAACGATAAAGCTAAAACAGATTTTTTAAAAAAATGTCAACAGCAGAAGAAACCAATCAGCTGAAAAGTTAATAATAAACAGAGCACACAGCCAACCTATAGAATGGGAGAAATTATTCCAAAACTATACAAACACTTATATCCAGTAGCTACAAAAAAAACTCAAACAGATCAGCAAGAAAAAAAGCAAATAACCCCATTAACAAGTGGGCAAATGACATAACAGATATCGCTCAAAAGAAGATAAACAAATGGCAAACAAACATATTAAAAATGTTCAACATCACTAAAGGTCGGGGAAATGCAAATGAAAATCACAATGAGATACCACCTTACACCAGTCAGAGTGGCTATCATTAAAAAAAAAAAAAGTATATGCTGACATGGATGTGGAGAAAAGGGAATGCTTTCACACTGTTGGAGGCAATATAAATTAGAACAGCCTCTATGAAAATTGGTATGGATATTTTGCAAAGAACTAAAAGATCTTCCATTTAATCTAGCATCCCATTACTAACTACCCAAAGGAACTGGTTTTTATATGAAAAAGACACCTGCACTCGCTTGCATGTTCATCACAGCACAATCCATAATTGCAGAGATGTGAAATCAACTTAAATGCCCATCAACTGATCCGTGGATAATGAAAATGTGGTCTATATACACTACTGTGAAATACTATTCAGCTATCAAAAATAATGAAATAATGTATTTTGCAGCAACTTGGATGGAACTGGAGAACATCATCCTAAGGGAACTAACATTGAAACAGAAAACCCAACACCACATGTCCTCATTTATAAGTGGATGCTCAACCAAGGATGTGCAAAGGCATAGAGAAAGGTAGGATGGACACTGAAGACTCAGATGAGGGGGAGGGAGAAAAGGTAGAGGAATGAAAAATCACCTCTTGGGTGCAATGTGCACAGATGGGGGTGGATGTATACTTAAAGCCCAGACCAAAAACGATTTGTAACCCCCAAAGCTATTGAAATTAAAAAACAAAAACCCTGAAATTGGCTTCAACAACAAGAAAGTGTTATCAGTTTAATTCTGTCCCTCCTTTCCTAACTTCATATGTTGAAGTCCAAACTCCCAGTATATCAGCATATAACCTTATTGGAAAATAGAGTCAATGCAGAGATAATTAGTTAATTTAAGACGAGGTCATGCTGGAGCAGGAGGGTCCTCTAATCCACTATGACTTATGTCCTTACAAAAAGGGGAAATTAGACATTGAGATACTCACACACGGATAATGCCATGTGAAGAAGAAGGCTTAGAAATCAGAATGATGCTTCTATAAGCCAAGGAACAACAAAGATTGTTGGTGGGCAAACCACTAGAATCTAGAGGAGAGGCATGGAACAGATTCTTTCTCACAGACTTTAGAAAGAAACAACCTTGCTGGCACCTTGATCTTAGACTTTCAGCATCCAGAAATATGAAGGAATACATTTCTGTCTTATAAGCATGTCAGTATGTAGTACTTTGTTACAGGCAGCCCTAGCAAACTAATAAAGCAAAGTTATTAATTCAAATAGAATAATAAGTTTAAGGCTGGGCCTGGTGGCTCAAAGCTGTAATCCCAGCACTTTGGGAGGCCGAGGTGAGAGGATGGCAAGAGCCCACAGGTTTGAGAACAGCCTGGGCAACTTGATGAGACCTTATCTCTACGATAAATCAAAAAATTAGCTGGGTGTGGTAGTGTGCACCTGTGTTTCTGGCTACTTGGAAGGCTGAGGTGGAAGGGTCACCTGAGGCTAGCTGATCAATGCTGGGGTGGCCGTGAGCATGCCACTGCACTCCAGCCTGGGCTTCAGAGTGAGACTCTGACTCAAAAAAAAAAAAAAAAAGAAAGAAAATTAAGTTTAGAAGGAGGGCAGATTTCAAATTGGGTTGCATCAGATCCTTACCTTAATTTTCTCAGATATTCTCTCCTTTATGGGTAGTCTTTGACTCTGGCTGGCTTTTTTCATGGTAACACAATAGTTGCAAGAGTTCCAAGCATCACATCTACCTCTGTGCTGTATCTTTTTCCTGCCATTTTAAGTAAAATTTTTAAACTCAGTTTGGACTGCCTTTGGCTACTGTTAACTCACTGTGGTGGCTTGATTAGTAGAAGTGTTGAGTGATTTAAATAAATCAGGGTGCAGGCTTAGACTTGATGGTAAGATCAAGTTTACACAAAGCAAATGAGCTGCATAGGGAAAAGGAGTAGGCCTGAAAAATGGGAGTGGGAGAATAAAAGCCAAATAAGTGGCAAATGTACATACCTTTGGATCACAGATGCGTACATTAACATTGCTTTTGCCTTCCAGATATCTTAAGTTTCTGTAGTCTAAAGTGTCAACTTTATCCTTTGTCATTTCTGATTTAATGTTTTCTTGAAAATAAAAATGTACATTTCTTGTATTTTTTCATTGTATCTACATCATTTATTTGTATAATATTTAAAAATGAAATGATTTTTATGCTTTTTAAAACTTTTGTCAATGAATATATTCAACTTTTTATAATGATAAAAGATAAATTTTATTGAAACTCATATACATATTACTTATCACATCTCTATGTTTTTTTGTTTTTGTTTTTGTTTGTTTGTTTGTTTGTTGTTTTTTGAGGTGGAGTCTTACTCAGTTGCCCAGACTGGAGTGCAGTGGCTGCTCCCGGCCACCACAGCCTCGACCCACTGAGCTCTGGGGATCCTTCCGCCTCAGTCTTCCAAGAAGCCGGAACTACAGGCGCGCGCTACCACGCCCAGCTAATTTTTGATTTATTGTAGAGATGAGGTCTCGCCAAGTTGCCCGGGCGGGTCTCGAACCCGCGGGCTCAGGCAATTCACTCACCTCGGCATCCCAAAGCGCGGGATTACAGGCTGAGCCACCGAGCCCAGCACATCTCTATGTTTTTAAATGACATTTAAAAAATTTGTAAGAGGTTACCTATATTAACCGGGTGACAATCCATATTTCCCAAGAGACACCTTATGTTTTCTGTTGCTGCAAAAGTCATCAGTATTATTCTTGCAGAAGAAAAATTGCATATAATTTAAGATCCTGGTTAATAAATTTACTTCGGAAAAAGCAAACATTTTGAAAGTCAATGTTATAGGATGTAATTCTGCATGTTCCTTTTCTTTTCTTTTTTTAAAATTCAATTGACCTAGACTGATTTTAATGACTTAAAAGGAGCTTCTGATTAGGAAGGATACCATCTAGTCTGAAATGCTCAGAGTTCCCACTTAAACAGAATGTACATTTTGTTGGGAATGCTGCATGAAAGAGCATTTGGTAAGCAAGATTAAAAAATAATGTCAGGATATGATCTATAGTGAAGTGTAATGAGAAAATATTGTATTACTGTGATGTGATCAAAAATTGAAATGAAAACTGCACAGTGTTTTTCTAGAATGATTGCATTCTAAAGAGCATCTGGCCTTCAATGCAGTTTGCAGATTGATAAACTATGCAATTAACCAATATTCAATTTACTAGAGTAGCAAATCAAGCAATCAGATAAGACTAGGTCAGAAATATGCAATACTTTCCTATTCATGAGTTTTAAATGTATTTCAGAGATTAACCGAGAGCCTTTCCATTACTTGAAGTAAAAAACTTTTCATTACTTATATTAAAAAAATAATTACTATATTACAAAAAATAGACTATATTTATTTGACTCTTTCCATTCCAGTTTAAAACAGCAGAATATATTCTGGGGGATTTTAGAATTAATTTCTTCCTGATATTCTGACTTAATTGATGTCAAGTAATATTGCATAAGTTCCCAAACTTTAAGTATGTGAATTTAAGAGCTACTACAGCATCTACTTACCATATTCAGTCCTACACTGCTTCAGAACAGATAAATACTTGTTTACAAAATTTTCCACCATAACATTGAAATGATCAACATAGATGTGATAAACTAATACTGGTTGCAATAATTTCCAGTTTGTTTTTTTTTTCGTTTTGTGAACTTTGTGTGTTTCTTTACCATTCTTATATCTTACATTTAAAAAATGAGTTCCGGTAAAGTGGCATTATGCTAAATTCTTTTTTAAATTTTTTTTTAAATTTCAAAATTGTGGGATACAATTCAGGATTAGGTATACAAATATTCACTGTGCAGGTACCCTTGTTGATGAAGTGTGTCCCTCCTTCCCCAGGCAGTTTCCCACTACTGCCAATGTAAAAATGAGTAAGTTCTCATTCTTGTTCTTAAAACAAATCCCGAGCAATGGGAAAGATGGATGGCAAAGAGAGAATTGAAGGAGCCTAACTTTATATTGTAATGATAAAGAGGAGCCTGGGGCTCTAAAGGAGAATCTTCTAAAGGAGAGACCTCTATTCTTGGAAGAGTTATCTCGTGAGATGCATTTTGAGGGGCAAGAAGGAGTTCACAAGATTAACAAAGGAGAATGGAACCGGGGAGGTTGAGAGGGCATTCAAGGGTACAGGAAAGTCATATATGGAACTAACACTGTAAAATTACTTTTCAAAAGCTAATTTTATTGAGGGCTCCCCTTGAGTCAAGCTATACATTATTTAGATAACATTTTTTTAAAACAATCCTGAGAAACAAGTACAGTTATTTTCACACTGACTTATGTGTGAAAAGTAAAAGTGGCTTAGTATACATTAAGTATAAGGCATAAAATGATATGTTCATGAAAATAGAGCTAGACAGAAAGCAGTTTAAAATGGAGACAATCAGCCGGGCTCGGTGGCTCAGCCTGTAATCCTGCGCCTTTGGGAGGCTGAGGTGAGTGGATTGCCTGAGCCCACGGGTTCGAGACCCGCCTGGGCAAGCGAGACCTCATCTCTACAATAAATCAAAAAAATTAGCCGGGCATGGTAGTGCGCGCCTGTAATTCCAGCTACTTGGAAGGCTGAGGCGGAAGGATCGCCGGAGCCCAGCAGGTCGAGGCTGCGGTGGCCAGGAGCGGCCACTGCACTCCAGTCTGGGCGACAGAGTGAGACTCCAACTCAAAAAAAAAAAA
>CAUYQG010125186.1:0-12756 GCA_963574415.1 Tarsius wallacei | reverse complement strand
AGTAAAGTTTGAAGTCTGGTAATGTGATACCACCTGCTTTGTTTTTTTTTTGCTGAGGAATGTTCTGGCTATTCTTGGTCGTTTGTGTTTCCATATGAATTCCTGTGTTGTTTTTTCTAGGTCTCAGAAGAATGTTGCTGGTAATTTGATGGGTATTGCATTGAATGTGTAGATTGCCTTAGGTAAGATGGACATGTTCACAATGTTGATTCTTCCAATCCAGGAGCATGGGATATTTTTCCATTTGTTTGTGTCATCTTTTATTTCTCTGAGCAGTGTTTTGTAGTTTTCATTGTAGAGGTCTTTCACGTCTCTGGTTAGGAAGATGCCAAGGTGTTTCATTTTTTTGTGGCTATTGTGAATGGAATTGTGCTTTTTATTTGGGTTTCTATTTGTTTATTATTGGTGTAAAGAAATGCGATTGTTTTTTTCACATTTATTTTATATCCTGATACTTTGCCAAAGGCCTTTATCAGTGTAAGGAAGTTTTTGACAGATTCTCTTGGGTTTTCAAGGTACACAATTATGATATCTGCAAAGAGAGATAACTTGACTTCCTCTTTTCCTGTTTGAATAACCCTGATTGCCTTCTCTTCTCTGATTGCTCTAGTCAGGACTTCCAATACTATATTGAACAGGAGGGGTGAGAGTGGGCATCCTTGTCTTGTTCCAGTTTTCAGGGGAAATGGTTCCAATTTTTGACCATTTAGGATTATGCTGGCTGTGGGTTTCTCGTAGATGGCTTTTACTATTTTGAGGTATGTCCCCCGTATGCCTAGATGTTCGAGGGTTTTTATCAAGAAGGGGTGCTGGATTTTATCAAAAACTTTTTCTGCATCTAATGATATAATCATGTGGTTTTTGTTTTGACATCTGTTGATGTATTTAATAACATTTATGGTTTACAAATGTTGAACCAGCCTTGCATCCCAGGGACGAAGCCTACTTGGTCATGATGGATGATTTTTGAGATGTGAATCTGGTTTGCTAGGATCTTGTTGAGGAGTTGTTTCTATAGGATGTTTGTAAAATGCTTTCAAATTCCTAAACCAATCAAGTGAGTTTTAAAATGACAAAGCTAGGGATTCTAAGTCAGCTTTCAAAATCTAGAAGACCTATTATAACCTAGCCACACAGCACTGCTTCACTTGTCAATTTGTGATCATGCTCATAAAACACATTTGCATGTTTCATTGGAAATTCTTCTTTGGTAAATAGAGAACCAGATTGCAAATTACATTAGCCCAGTAATGGATGTCTAAGGTTAATATAAAGACTTCAGACTGGTAAAGTTAAAAAGGAATAAAAAACAAGCCTTTTTACAATTGTTCTATTTCTATGAATTAGTATTTACAAAGGAAAACACATTCTGATCCTTAAAACTTTCTAAATTGTCATGATATTTATTGGATTGCTATACTAGGATTACCAAATATATAGGAGGAGCTAATTGCAAGACATTTAATTTGGAAATCACAACCATTGCAAAATGGCTTCATGGCTGGATATTTTGGGTGTTCCTCCTGGACAGGAAGAAAAATGAGCTAGTTAGGAATGGAGTCTTGTCTTGCACTTTCCAAGTATATTCAGCTTCTTGTGTGGGGAAAATTTTAGTTTGTAGTTCGTTTATCACCCCCCCCCCAAGTTTTCATTTATGTGCCTCTTTTAAGGTGGATCTGGTGTTAATGTTTTCTTTAGACATAACTAGATACTGGCTCTTAAAGTGTACATGGAGGACTGATGTGTGAATTAAGGAGGCATCAGGGTGGGAGGAAGGAAAAAGGGAAGAGGTGAGCAGGGTTGTGGTGAGGCAAGTGAGGAGCCCAGTGCTGAAATTTAAGGCAGCACCAGCTCTTTGGATTCTCACCTGCCATCCTTGTACTTGCAGGACCCTGACAGTGAGTGCCTTCTTAAGAGTGAGGCTGAAATACCTCCTTACGTTTTATACCCAAGGCCTCTTTTGCCTCCATAAACTCATCCTGGAGGTGTAGACCTGGCTGGTGATGACTGCAATGAGGGCTACAAACCTGCTCCTCACTTAGAAGTCAGGTTTTGTCCTGAGAATCCCCATGCATTCCAGACCATCCCCCTTTGGTTGGACCATTAGAGAGAATTCACAGAAGGTGTAACTTAGTGTGTTCTCAGATCAATCCAGAATTGAACATGATCTCTCCTTTGAAACACACCTCCTGAGGCTATCCTGGTCAAGGTTCAAGGCTCACCCCTCAAGAGAGCTTGACCCTATAGCTGACTGTGGTCCAGATCACACCTTCCATGTGTTATAGAACTTCAGGGAAGAGGGATTCTTTCAGCCCTCCTATATACCTTCTGGTTTTAGAAAACTGTTTTCAGTCGATGATTATTTTTATCTGTTTTATACACATAGAACCATTTAACATTTTATAAAATCTGTACAAGGCAGAATAGTGATGAGTAAAAGTGGTATTTGCATCTCTGGACATGTTGCCTTTGTCAGTTCCGTTTGTGTGCAAGGGGTCACTTGCATGCAATGCTCATGCTACGCAGTGCAGAAATAATATAGGTTTTATTTGGAGACGAATTCATAAGCAGCCATGTAGCAGCATGTACATAATCCCTTGACCTCTCATCCCACAGCTTGGGCTAGGCATGGATCTCTGCATGTACCATAGCCACAGCTTTGATAGATAATGCTCTACGTATTTATAGGGTTCAGTGACCAGGGAACATTTATGTGATTGTGTAACAGTGCAAGCTCTCTGGTCAGGGAAGTGGCCTTATTAGAAAGGGAACATCTCTGGAGCCCAGTGGTTGCCATCAGCCTATTTTTTGTTTAGCTGAGCTAGCTTTCTGCTAAGCTAGCAAAAGAGGGAAGGAAATGAGTCTCTGGAGCTATCTAGATTCGTCTCTTGCTAACCACAGGTTTACTGTTCTCTCTACCTGAGTGTAAGCAATTTGGGAGGAGAGATAGTGTTGTATAGATCTTTGCAGCTCCCATGGTGCCCTGCCTGTAGTTGAACGCTTAATACATACTTGTTCACTGAGTAAATGAAATAATAGACATCAATCAATGCTGAATGACTGCCATAATAAAAAAATAAATATATGCTTTTGTGGTTATAGGAAAACATGGGCTACGCCTACATAATGGCCAAGTACATATTTTGGCAGAGAACAAACCAATACATATGGTTGAGGGTGGTTGATGTATCTTAATATGGAAATTGGTAGCACCCTTTCCCCCTGGCCCTTTTCACTTTTGTTTCAAAACATTTGTTTCTGCCGTATTGAGAGAGGGAGTTAAGACAAAAGACCTCTTTTAGTTGTCGGTGCTGGAGTTTCCAGCCAGTTTTCTCCTTAATGCCTCTCTAGTTGTACGTAGTCAAAGCAGATGGAGGGGAGAAGTTTGGAGGTGAACTACAGTGTTCATTTTAGAAATGTTCTGCATGTGTAGACAACCATCATAGTCATCCTCATTATAGCTAATATATTTGTGTACATGTACTATGTGTTTGCAATGTGCTGAGCTCCTTAAGTGTATTGCCTTATTTGGTCCTCAGTCCAATGTGGTAGTTACTCTTTACTAACATAACTTATTACCAGCACATTCTCAGACCCAAGTTTACCTCAGAGTTTTTCCAGACTTGTGTTATAGTTATATTCCTTATACTCCAGAAGCTGATATACATAGGGATCCTACTGAGAGCCAGTCAAACAGGTCTTACCTGGGTCTTCTCAAAGCCTTGTAAATTGGCTGTCATCTTTTCATCCATTATGATTTCATTCTTTCCTAACAGGGAACTGCGGTTTATTCTGGATATTCAAGGGTGTGTGATCAAAACTCAGTTTATACATATGAGGGAAGATCCCTCAAAAAACCACAATTATCTCTTGGAGGGCAGGCCCCTTGTAGTACAGGTTTCCCCTGCTATGTAAGTGTTCTAGGAACCCATTGGCATCAGTATACCAGCTAGCATTGTAAGAGACTGTGTATAACAATGGGGACCATAAAGAACAAACATATGGACTTCGCAGCAACTTCAATGGATTTAGAGTCTATCGTACTCAGTGATCTATCACAGAAACAAAGAACAGAGTACCACATGTTCTCACTTATAAGTGGACCCTGAACATTTACCATGATACTGTAAGAAAGGGATTGGTAGTAGCAGGCTACTACCAGGGATGGGGGCACAACATCAATAAGGGTACCTGATCTCAAACCAGGCAAAGTAGGGTCCAAAGGGAGGCCCAAACTTTACCTGTATGATGTCCACTTGTATATCTAATCCTGAATTGTACCCCACATCTTTAAAAAAATATTTTTTTAAAAAAGAGGCTGTGTGTAGCTTCAGTGAATTTTATTTTGGAGATTCTTTCAGTGAGTTTGCCCATTTCATGATGGGTGATTGATGAGCGTACCTGCCCACACTGCACTGAGTGTTCAGTAGTTTTTGACCAAAAACAGCATGACTCCTATGCCCCACCCTTCCTATCCATCCTGAGTGATTTGTTTGTTTGTTTGTTTGTTTCCCTGGATGAAAAAAGTCCTCAAAGGGAAATGTTTTTGCCAATGCGAAAGAGATAAAACAAAAAATCGCAGAAGCACTAAAAGACACCCAAATTAACGAGTTCAAAACTGTTTTGACCAGTGGAGAAACCATCTTCATAGGCATATTGCATCAAACGAAGAGTACTTTGAAGATGACTAAAGTTTAAACATGTAAGAATAAATACACAATTTTTTATAAGTAAATTCTAGTTTGATGGGGTTCCCCCTCTGTATTTGTTAACATCATATTTATATCCCTATATCATATCTGTCTTCTTATTAAGGCATTTGTTTAAAGGGAAAGTTATATTTGGTTGGCTGGTAAATCGTTTTCTTGTTAATCAGAAAAGCACAAACATGTTTCTAAATATATCCATTTAATTTTGAAAAAAATAAGCTACTTATTAAGGAAAACTGATGAGTCTATACCGAAATGTCTGTACTTTGACACTATTGACTTTTTTGATTAGATAATTTTTTGTTCTGGGGACCTGTCCTGTACACTGTAGGATGTTTTGCAGTATCTCTGGTGTCTAGCCAACACATGTCAGCAGCAGCTCCTCCTGTCAGTTGTAAGGACGTAAACTGTCTCTGGACATTGTAAACTGCCCCTTGGGGGGCAAAATTGCTCCCAGTTGGGAGCTACTGTTTTGTTTTTGTTTTATTTTAAAGATGTGGGGTACGATTCAGGATTAGGTATACAAGTGGTCATCATACAGGTAAAGTTTGGGCCTCCCTTTGGTTCCCACTTCATCTGGGGAGCCACTATTTTAAGCTCATAATTTTAAAAAAGCTTTGCCGTGTACCAGAACTGAAATCTGATGTTTCCTCTTGTGACTCTGCAGTCAGGTATTGTATGCAGTTTCAATATTTTGGCTTTCTGTGTGTGAGTGAGCATAAGTACTCTGTAGTCCTTAGATAAATATCAGTATACATAATTCCTTGCTTTCAACAATTTATAATCAAGATAAGATTTAAGGTTTTTTTAGGGTTGTTTTTTTTTTTTTTTCTTTAGAGACAAGGTCTCCATCTGTTACCCAAGCTGGAGTGCAGTGGTAAGATCATAGCTCCCTGCAGCCTCGAACTCCTAGGCTGAAATTATCGTTCCATCTCAGTCTCCTGAGTAACTAGGTCTGCAGGCATGTGCCACCATGCCGGCTAATTTTTTGGTAGAGCTGAAGTTCTTACTATGTTGCCCAGGCTGGTCTTGAACTCATGGCCTTAAGCAGTTCTCTACCTTGGCCTCCCAAAGCTCTGGAATTATAGGTATGAGTCACTGTGGCTGACCGGATATAAGAAATTTTAGTTGACTATTTTAAAGCTGGTGATAAAGTTTTATGTTTAATGTTTTATTACACAACAGGTCTTTTTTTTTCCCCCAATGGGAAACTTTTAAAATAGGCCTGAATGATTTTATGCTTTAAGCACTTTTACTCTTCCAAGTGTTTATATAGAGTAAACTTGCCCAATTTATATCTTTCTTGCTATCTCATGTATTTCTAACAAACTTTTTATTTTTCTCTATAACAAATGGAGAGGGTTGTATTAGGAAATCATACAGTGGGAGCTCTAAGTTTCTCATTTTATGCTTAAAAAAGGAGATAAGAGAATATAATCATATGAAGAAACTGGAACACCTTAAGAAAGGATCCAGGAATAAAGAAATTAGTCAAGGGTAAAAACTTATCTAAAGTTTTCGTTCTTTCTAAATTTATCCAGTTAATATTTTTCGAGCTTAACACCTGTTCTCTCTCTTTAAAAAAAAAAATTCTGAGATTCTTTACATTGGCATTTTTGCATTTTAATTAAAGAAAATGGGAGAATATCTAAAATACCAGCCTACTTCCATTTCTGGTCTACTCTTAGAACTTTCCTTATAGGGAATTTGAGAAGACACAAGATAAGATTTTATAAAATGTTATAACCTTATAAGATTTTATAACCTGCTTCAGAAACCCCTAGTCCTGTTCCTCATAACCTTTACTGTCTTGGTCAGAAAATGTATTCTTATGTCTGACTGAAATCTCTCATGCTGTAGTGGGACATGTTTTCTTTTACTCTGCCCCCAGTGCAAAATGACTTTTCCAGCCCTTGAGGTTGAGCCATTCAGATTCTTTTTTTTTTGAGTTGGAGTCTCACTCTGTCGCCCAGACTGGAGTGCAGTGGCTGCTACTGGCCACCGCAGCCTCGACCTGCTGGGCTCTGATGATCCTTCCGCCTCAGCCTTCCAAGTAGCTGGAACTACAGGCGCGCGCTACCACGCCCAGCTAATTTTTTTTTTATTATTTATTGTAGAGATGAGGTCTCGCTAAGTTGCCCAGGCGGGTTTCGAACCCGCGGGCTCAGGCAATCCACTCACCTCAGTTTCCCAAAGCGCGGGATTACAGGCTGAGCCACTGAGCCTGGCTGAGCCATTCAAATTCTTAAGTCGTGGAATTTAAACTCTTCCCTGGGCTTTTTATCTCATGATGAGTTGATCCAAATTTCTTTGCCATGATTTTCATAACTCTGTAATCCTCTGCAAGGTCCCGCTGCTTCCCTCAGGATTTTCACTTTCTTTTGAGTTGCAGATCCCTGAAACCAAGCAGGGTTGAGGATGCCAGAAAGGCACTTTGTAGTCCCTACGCTCGGATTACCTGTTCAGGTGTCCTGATTGGCCTTAAGTGACTGTTCTAATTGGAATAAAATCCTCTCCTCTTTATCATCAAGCAAAAAGTTTGGCTTCTCTTTGCCTTAGAAATAGCCCATGCCTGGTGTCTGCTTTCAGACTTGCTGAAGTACCTTAATTCACTACCTCTCCCTAAATATACCACTTTCTATCTTGTGAGGCCCATAAACACGGAAATTAGTAGCAAATGAGCTCCTTATTTTCTGTATTTAATACGCTGTGCACCTTGAAAGGCCCTTTTGCTGCAATCAAACTCTCTTCTGGTGGCTTTGTTCCCTTCCGCCAGGCCCTGCCTCCCCAGCCTCCCTGCCTGGGCTTTGCTGCAGCAGATGCCCAGCCCATCCTGGCTGTCTCCTCCTGTAGCTCTTTTTTCCTAACCCATGGTGCCAAGCGAGGGTTTGGATAAAAGCCTCTTGAAGAGTATTTGAGAACTTTTGATCCACCTGTGACCCCTTTGAAAAACCAACTCAGGATGTTCTTTATTGCTGGTCATCGTCTTTGCTATTCTCTCTACTCTACCTCAGTTTCTTTTATTTAGAAGCTGTGTGCTGACCTGATTGAAATATTCTTAGCCCATATGAGGGAACAACCGTGGCAGCCACTGAGAAAGACTTTTCCTGCTGTGCTCTTCCTGGCTAAGACCAGGAAAGAAGGCTGGCCTATCACATGGGGAGGAAGGAAATGGGAGGAATGGCTAAGATGCTTAATCAGTCTTTGAAGTCATTTTTCTTATTCCAGATCAAATCAATATCTGATTTCAAAAACCATACACCCAAAGCAATATGGTATCCTGAATTGCAATGCTTCTGGAATAGAAAAAGGACATTAGTGGAAAACTGGTGAAATCTGATAAAGGCTAGAGTTTCATTAATAATCAAGTGCCAGTTACCTTCTTATTCATGACAAATATACCTTGATTATATAAGATGTTAGCATTAGGGGAAACTGGGTGAAGGGTATATGGGAACTCTGTACTGTCTTTGCAACTTTTCTGTAAATCTAAAATTACTAAAAAATGCGCTTATTTTTAAAAGATAGCCTATATTTTTTCTCTCCAGTGATTTAGATTATTACTGCTATTTCCTTAGTGTTTAGTGTATTAAGGGCCTGATTCAGGAAAAAAAAAAAACATTAATATAAAATGCAGCTTTAGTACACATAAAAGAACTATTACGGTTATAGCTCATCTATATGTCTAATGAAAATATCTGATCATATATTAGTAGCTTTGTTTGCGCTATGTTTTCTGCCTCTGCCTCTGTTCTCTGCTTACCTATAAATTATTTACTCGTGTACAGGTTTTCTCATTCAATAAACATTGGTAAATCAGGTACTGAGCTTAACCCTGAGGGGGGGAAAGGGAATCACTAAAACATGGATCCTACCTCAAAGAGTACACAAGTTAATGGGGATAAACATGCAGAGATAACTATTAAATAATGTAAGTGCAGTGATAACAAATGTACACAGCAGTTTTACTGGAAACAAAGCAAGCTTGGAGAGGGTGATCAGAAAAAGCATCCCGAAGATGACACACTTTTACTTTCAGAATGAGTAATAATTGGGATAGGAATCTCTGTGATGTGCTCAGGGAACCAGCTTTTCAGCATACCTTGCCAGGAGACTGATAAGTAGGCAGGAGTGGAGTGAAATGAAGCTGGGCAGATAGACAGGATTCTGTCTTAGGGCCAAGAAAATTAGGAGGGTTTCTGTTGCTGGACAAAGCTGTAGTTTCACCCTTTAAATCATAAGCAGATGAAAATAGTAGGACAGTTTCTTTGGCTTTGCAGAAGCTTGTTAGTTTAATGAGGGTTTTAGTTACTTTCAATTAGAATAGCTGCGTGTTGCCAGGTGCAGTGACTCATGCCTGTAATCCCAGCACTTTGGGAGATGGAGGCGAGAGGCTTGCTTGAGCCCACGAGTTTGAGACCAGCCTGGGCAATTTGGTGAGACCTCATCTCTACAACAAATAAAAAATTTAGCTGGGCATCTTGGCTGACATCTGCACTTCCAGCTACTTGGAAGACTGAGGTGGATGGCCAGACTGCGGTGGCCCTGAGCTTGCTACTGCACTCCAGCCTGGGTGAGAGTGAGACCCTGACTAAAAAACAAAAACAAAAACAAAAAAACAACAGCTGCATTTAACTAGTGGCCACTGTGTTGAATTGCACAGTTCCAGAATGTCAAAATAGTGGTGCTCAGAATACTCTCAGATGCTGAAAATCAACAAGATTCCAACCCCCAAACAGATCTTTTTGCTTTCAAGAAGTAATGGCGTCCTCCTGTTCTGCATGAAACGGTGTTAAAGGTGGGCACAAGTAATTATGTTGTGGAAGAAATTCAGTGTAGACATCATCATGTTATAAATACTGGTGCAGCTAATCACACTGATTTATGGAGCTCCAGATTCACTTACAGCAAGTCAAGCTTGCTTTTTTTTGAAGTTACAGGAGGACAGATCTTTGGCACCACATAAGAAATGAGCTATAGCGAGCAGAGTTGGACAGCAGTGACATGGGTCAGCAGGCGGAAGCTGTGAGCCCCCCAAGAGCTCTGAGGCAGCACTGGTGGTGTTATTATAGCTACAAAAACCTATAACAACTTTGCCCTGAGTCGCTAATAAGTTCAGGTCTTATTTTTCAGGACACACTTTAAATGCTGTATTGTAAAATGTGTATGTACACAACTGAACATTTTTAATATAACATTTTTATTTCTAGATTCTGTATATTACGATGTTTTGAGATCTGCATGTTTACATCTCCTACAAATTTGTACAATGAAATCCTAACACCCGAGGTGATGGTCTTAGGAGATGAGACCTTAGAGAGGTGATGAGTTCTTGAGGGTGGAGCCCTTGTGAATGGTATTCATATCCTTAAAAAAGAGGCCCAAGAGAAACCATCTGCCCCTTCCACCAAGTGAGGTTATGGTGAGGAAACAGCTGTCTGTCTGTGAATCAGACACTGTAGCTGCCTGCACCTAGATCTTGGGCTTGGTCTTCAGAACGGTAAAAAATAAGTTTCTGTTGTTTGTAAGTTCCTCAGTATATGGTGTTTTGTTATAGCAGGATGTATGGACTGTGAGTCCTGGCTGGACTAAGACAACATCTTAAAACACTTTTCTGGCTGAGGAGGGACGAAGTTTTCTCTTCTCCTTAGGCTTCTTAGAGATAGCAAGGATTCAGCCAGGAACATTCCTTTGACGTGCAAACTAACCGGTCCAGAGCCATGACCACATTCCAGGGACAATATTCCTCTGCCTTAATCATCCAGAGCCAGTTATTGTGCAACTCGGCCCCCCAACCACCACCATAGTGTGGAGGTTGCTGAAATTATTCAAACTAACCAAATCCTGAGCTATTTACTGGCCTTCTCTTGTCTTCCCCTTGGAAACCCCAATAAAGGCTCTGGCCTAACGCTTTCCCCTCTGTCCTGTCTTCTGCTTCCTGACAACCCTGGTGCCTTTCCCATGTGCCCTGGGTGGCATGCCTTCCCTCCTACCTCCAGGACCTGTGAGTAAAATCCTGCTTGTTTTCCTGAGTCTCTCCTCTGTCTCTTCTTGTGGCTGTACCCCACTGACTACCTCATAAAAGAAAACAAAACACATGCCTTGCCCTAATATTGTGTCTGAAGAGGCTATTTTAGCATTAGTCCATTTTAAAGCAATTGAAGTGAACTGTAACTTTGAAAAGTAGGCAGTTTTGTCTTTCGTATCTGTTAATTCAGTTCAAGAGGGGAAAATAACCCTACGTCTGGGTCAATTCATGTTTTAATGTTAGATTCGTGATTTGTGGATCTACATGGGAGAAATGAAGCAAACTTATTTCAGCTTATTAGTTTTGCCTGTGTCCCAGGTCCATTCCCTTTCAGTGACAACTCTAGAAATAAGGTGAATGACTGTAAGGGTCCCTTAGGGGGATGGCTGGAATAGTCCTCCTGGCCAGTCTCTGTTGGGGGAAGAGAAGCTTGGGAGTCCATCCAGGGAGCCCTGCTCCCAGTCTTCAGACAGACTTTGCAAGACTGCTTTCTAGCCTGACTTCTAAAATTGGCATTTGGAAACTCCCAAATAGCATCTAGCTAGCTAAATTGTATTATTCTGGGTTTTGACAGATTTCCCCCAGTTTGTGGCATAGATATTTTCACAGTTGTTTGTTCTGTTTTGCTGTGCCAGATTTTCCACTTCTGAAAAACAGAAGGACATGATTGGCTGAGTGAACTCTGAGCTTCTTGGTGCACCAGGATGAGTTTGCAGAATAAATCAGGAGCAGGAATGTATAGAATGACGATTTGTTCACCCCTGGTGTTAGGTTGTGTCTATGTCTCTAGTTCTTTCATTTGTAGTGTTGGGGTTCAGAAAACAATACCCCAAGATGAAGGCCTCAGAACTAGCCTCAGAAGCAAAAGTTTCCATCTGCCCTTCTGCCCTTCTGTCTCTCAGTCTCTCATCTTACCCCGAGGCCCTCTTCCCTGAAGTGGGTCATAGAAACCAAAACCCCCTTTTCCCAAAGTAACCCACAAAACCTAAAAATATTACTGAACATTCCCCCACCTTTCTGTGTGAAAACTGGCCATAAAGAAATGATCTGACTTGCCTTGTTTGACTGTAGGTCATATGACCCTCATTCCAGAGAGGGTCCTGTCCTACACCCAGCAGGAAGGAATGCTGCTCAGAGAGGCCAACAGGAAGCTAGACTGGTCTTGCTGGGTTTCCCCACTCAGTCTATTAACATTAGATCATGCCCTTTTTGTCCAATAATATTTCTACATGGCTGTAGAAATATTTCTACTTTGTTGAACCTATGTATAAAAATGAACAATTTCCCTTGTTAACTGAAAAACCAAACTCTAAAATATTTTGAAGAGATTTATTCTGAGTCACATGAGTAACCATGGCCCGGGAAAACATAGTCTCAAGGAGTCCTGAGAAAGTACACTCAAAGCGGTCAGATTACAGTTTGGGTTTATACATTTAAGGGAAGCAGGAGTTATAGGTAAAGATAAATCAATACAAGGAAGGTATACATTGGTTTAGCCTGAAAAGGTGGGTATCTTGAAGTGAGGGCTTTACAAGTCATAGGTAGATTCAAAGATTCTTTAATCTGAAATTGGTTAAAGGAACAAAACTTTCTAAAAACTTGGAGTTGGTGGAAAGGAATGTTAAGTTAAGACAAGGATACTATGTCACCATAATCTGCTTAGTAAGATTCATGGCCTGCAGGCGTGACTTAACCCTTGCCTTGCATGGCCTTACGTCTCGTTTATAACTTGGTACCTTATTTCCACAGAGAATCTGTTTTGTCAGTCTTATCACTATTTTAACATGAATTCTCATCAGTCGTGCCTAAACTCCAAAGGGGAGGGGGGTATGAGGCGTGCCTGACCTCCTGTCCTGTCATGGCTGGAAATTAAGTTTTTAAAATTTCTCTGGGGTCTTCTTGGCCAACATGGGTTTATTCAGTCAGTTGGGGCGGGGGGGGGGGGGGGGGGGGTTAGGGTTTTATTTTTTGTTAAAACATTTATATTTGGGTTTATGTTCTGAAGGCTAATGTTTATTA
>CAUYQG010125185.1:0-13356 GCA_963574415.1 Tarsius wallacei | reverse complement strand
TGGTAAAAAGGGAACACTCCTACACTGTTGATGGGAGTGTAAACTAGTGCAACCTCTGTGGAAAGCAGTGTGGCGATGCCTAAAAGCTCTAAATATCGACCTCCCTTCCCCTCCCTACCCCCTCATAGTTTCCCGCCACTGTCAATTCTTTTTTATAGTATTACGATAGATGTTCAAGGTCCACTTATGAGTGAGAACATGTGATACTCAGATCTTTGTTTCTGTGAGAGATCACTCAGCATTATAGACTCTGGTTCCATCCAGGTTGCTGCGAAATTCATGATTCTTTTTAGAATCAACATTGTGAAGATGTCCATTTTACCTAAGGCAATCTTCAGATTTAATGTTATTTTTCCGTATTTGCATACATGCATGGATAACGTGTGCATATAAACACAAACACACGTGTGTGCGTTTAAAAACAGTTCCTTGTTTTTGTCCCCTTTTCTCAGAAACACAAAACAGTAAGTTCTCCTCAATCTCAATCTCTAGGAAAGGGAATGAAATTTAAAGGCAGAAGTTGTTAACCTCAGCAAGAGTTTATGGCGGTAAGATTTTATCACCTTGCTGTCTTATCTGGTCTGGCTACATCTGCCCCAGTTTATTTATTTTTCTGCTTCTTTCTCTGCCAGCAATGAACCTGGAACTGGAAGGAGGTCAAGTTGGATTCCTTGTGATAATTATGAGGAAAGAGCCCCAGGTCTTTGGAAACTGGAAGTTGGCATGCATGCTTTCCTTCAGAGGGGTGAATTTTCTTACTCAAGTTCAATAACTAGTCTGTTTATTCCGCCATTATAATTCTTGTTAGTGGGATTACAAAGAAAGCATATGATGTACTTTCTATCCCAAGAGACTTGGATTTTAGGTGCGGGGACGGTCAAGGACACACGAACACCTAAATATCAATAAAAAGATTAAATAGCAACAGAAATTGACAAAAGGCAAAGTGCTAAAAGGAGCGTGCAGAACCTGCTATAGAAGTCAGATGGCTGGAGGACTGGACTGGAGTCACGTGGAAAGATTCAGTGGCCCTCAGGATTGGAAGTTCTTGTGAATTTAGAGTTGGCAAAGAGTGGGGTAGACACCTTTGGCAGGGAGACTGGAGTGCATGAGGCTAGATATTGAGAAAGAGCAAAGTGGGCCAGGGACTTGAGGGTGTCAGTGTAAGAATGTGGTGGAAGACATGGGGCTGGAGTCCCATGATGGAGAGAGAGCCTCGTGTGACAGTTGCTGGATTGAGTTTGGATATTCCATAAGCAAAGGAGAAACACCAGAAGTCTTTGAATGGGGGAGTACGGTGATTGCTTTAGAAATGTGACACTAAAGAAATGTTACGTTCTGCAGGAAGCAGAATGAGTTGGAAGGGGAAATATTGTAAGCACGGAGTATGGATGGTCTTGCTTTGATCCCAGTGAGTATGGCAAGGGTTGGCAATAAGGAAAGGGAATGCTTTTGAAAGAACACTAATGACTGATTGGTTATGAGGAAAGACTCCTGGCATTTTATGCAAATATAATCTATGTGCATTTGAGGCAATCCAACATAGAAATATCAACAGAAATATTTCAAAAGAAAAATTTTGAAATAACCTCAAATCCTTCCTTCTTTCTCATCTGTGACGGTCACCTCTCAGGACATAAGTTTCCACTCTTCACGAAATGGATCCATTTACACAAAAAGCAATTTTTTCAGTAAGGAGAATCTGTTTTTTTCTGTTGACATTATGCATTATAAAATCAGAGACATGTCCTCCTGAAATAAAAAAGCACTTCATGGATACTGCACTGGGCCCTTCCTGAGGTAGGCTGGGGATGGGCTGGTGTGGTGTTCCTTTGGGTGGAGTTCTCCTTTCCTGGTAGCATAATCAGGCTACCAGGAAGTAGTGAAGTATGAAGCCTCTGTGATGAAACAGCTATTTTATGGAATGAATCCAAAACTCTCACCAGGGAGCTAGCAATGGCACTCTACACTGGAGCTGGAGTTGATCTGGGCTCTGGTTCTGGGCCTGCTATTTCCCAACCCTGTAACTTCGGACAGGTTACAGGGCTCCAGAATGTCGCCTTCATCATGATGGTGCCTGGGTGGACACCAGTCAGGACATGTCATATCCTACAGGGAGACTGGGTGAGCACTCTCTCCCATGTATACTGACCTTTGTTCCTGATGAACATTTTCTGAACTCTTTGGGGCGGGTTTAATGTGTGTGTCATACAGGGAGTTCCTTGCAGAATGAAGTTGGAGAAATGCTGCCTATTGTGTTTCCCTGCCCTGAGTTGTCTCTGAAGATCATAGTGTACTTTAGCATATTTTTGGCTCTAAAAGTTAGATGAATGAGCAAACTAGTTTCACATCACTGACCCCTGCACTTATTTGGCCACGAAACACTATTTTTGTATTACACTGACTAATGAACCCCTGGGTGTCAAGTTCTTGGGGAAACCAGGCTAGGAAGTGTCGTTCTTCCTGCTGCCTCTCTGCGAGCAGCACAGACCCTTAAATCAATGAGTGAGCGAACATAGATGAGGGCCCTGCTCTGTGCTGTCACTATGCAAGGTGATTTGCATGTTGTCTCACATTTGAGCCTCAAGACAGCCTTCTGAGGTGGATCTAAGGAAGTGAAGCTGAGAAGAGTTAGGACACCTGTCCAAAGTTACAGGGTTGGGAAATAGCAGGCCCAGAACCAGAGCCCAGATCAACTCCCGCTCCAGTGTAGAGCGCCATTGCTCGCTCCCTGGCGAGAGTTTTGGGTTTAGTCCATAAAATAGCTGTTTCATCACAGAGGCTTCATACTTCACTACTTAAACAAATAGAAACGTTTCTGTTGGTAAAATAAACCTTCCAGGTCTTTCCAGAGGCCATCTAGTTCATTGTGGTCAGGAAAGAAGCTTTGAACAAGGAGAAGACAAGTTCAAGTGCCCACTGACACCTTTGCGATGAGCAGCGTAGACTCTCTTGGATCCGTCCATTCAGCCTTGCCCTCCAGGATTCAGTTTCCCTGAGCTGGAATTCCACCCGCCCCTCACTGATTTGCTACTGTCTCTCTCACAGCCTTTCCTTGTGATGATAGTTCAGAATGGCTAGAGGGGGCTGGGTGTAGTGGCTCACACCTGTAATCCCAGCTCTTTGGGAGACCGAGGTGGGTGGATTGCTTGAGCCCAGGAGTTCTAGATCAGCTTGGCAAACACAGTGATAGCTTGTCTCTACAAAAAAAAAAAAAAAAAAAAAATTAGCTGGGCATCGTGGTGTGCGCCTGTAGTCCCAGTTACCGGGAGATTGAGGTGGAAGGATCGCCTGAGCCCAAGAAGTTGAGGCTGTGGTGAGCTATGATTGTCTTGTTCATGCCACTGCACTCCAGCCTGGGTGACAGAGTGAGACCTGGCTCAAAAGCAAGGGCTAAAGGGTCATCTCCTGAGCATCATTGCATAAGGCTGGTTATTGGCACGAGGAAAATGAAGCCAAGCTGTGCACATCATTACCTGTTTTTCCAGTTGCCTGATGAGTTTTGAGACTCTTTGATAGGTCTAGGAATTTCTGAGTTGCCCAGAATGTTTCAGTTTATTTTTTCCTGCTTCACCTTTTGAGTGCTTGCGCTGTTTGGTCAGCCAAGCAGAAGGCCAGGACAGTTCTCTGTGCTGTCGAGTCTATTCTGAGCGTACCATTCTGAGGGAGTGCTTGTGAGTTCATCTTTTCTTCTCAATTTCTTCTCACCTGTCAAGAGGCAGAAGGATGCCGCCTTTCCCCCCTAAAATTGGAGCGTTGCAGTGTAGAGTTAGGTGTGAGCAGTTTACCTCCTGCATTTAGGCAGGACCAGTGAATTGCTCCTTACTGCTGTTCTCTTCTGTGTTCTGTGAGTAACAATTAATTCATTTTAAAGACTTAGAAACTAAACAGATGGGAGAAAATGCTCCAGCTTGTGTAAGATTATATCTTTCAGTCACTTTTACTGCATGTAAAGGAAAGAGAGAATCACCCTAAAATGAAATTCACAGGTTATCGCCAAGTCTCCTTTGAGTAATTCAGCCTGCAAACATTCATTTATTATTCATCTGCAATGTGCCAGGCGCTATGCTAGATCTTGGGCCTCAGAAGTCATTGTATCATATCCTGTGTGTTCTATTCATAAACCCAAACTTTCTGATTGGGACCCTCCTGGGACATCAAAGGTCAGCCTCTCCCTCAGGGTTTGGCACACATTGGTATGCAGCAGACTTGGAGAACCATCCCAAGGAAAGGAAGATTTTGAAGCTGAACATACAAATCTACTCTCTGGTAGCAGCACAGAGAATGAATATATAAATAAATGTTTATGACACCTCTGCCCTGTGCTGTCACTGTGCAGGGTGACAGATGTATTCTCTCTTAAATCTCAGAACAACCCTCAGAGGTAGATCTGAGGAAACTGAGGCTCAGATGAGTTAGGGACCTTGCCTCAAGTTATACAGGAAATGGCAGGGCCAGGACTAGAGCCTGGATCAATCCTAGTGCGACCTCATCACTCCCTCTCTAATGAGAGGATTGGGTTCAGTAAGTACAGTGGGTGGGATCCAGAGCTTCTCTGGGCTTCTCTAGGTATGCTCTGGTGGAGAGAAAAATTACAAATGGAGCTTTGGAGCAATGGGGTCTGGGGCTGTGGTGCTTGCATGTCCCCTGAGTGGTAGAACCTCTCATTTTAAAGAAAACATTAAAAAAAAAAAATGGCTGCATCAGTTTCTCCTGGGAAATTGGGAATGATTATGAGTTCATAGCTCCTCTCAGCCAGATTTAATGGTTTCAATACTTGGGACCAGCTGTACTATAAAAAGTAAATGCCTGGGTCCTATCCCCAGGGGTCCCTGGCCTGGGAATCTCTACTCTTATAAAGCTCCAGGGGATTCAAATGTGCATCCGAGTTTGAGAACTAGAGAATCAGCAATTGCTCCTGCAGGCTGCCTTCCCACACCACATTTTAGTTTTCGGAGACTTCCCATTGGTAAGGAGCTACCAGCTGCATGAGTTTTAATTATGTACGACCATGGGAGCCTTTACCTGACCATAGCTGGTCTCTAATTCCCATCTCAGCTTTGAATTCAGTCATCTCTCTTTCCTCCAATTTAATGTTCTCTCTCTCTCCATCTCTCTCGCTCTCTCTTTTTATGAAAAAGAATGTTACTCTTATTTAATTCCATGTTTTCTATGAGGTGGCTTGTGCATTTTTATTGCCAACTTTGGAAAGGTGCAATTGTTTGGTTTTAAGTTTCTCCTCCACAAGTGAATGATAGCTTCATGAATAAGATATGATACCTTTTTCTTACAAGGCATTTCCCTGCTGTCCTTGTGCTCTCTTGTTTTCCTTTGATTTTTTGACCTGCGGAAATTAAAATTCTCCATGGAAAATGTGAAATCCTTAAGTTCCTTGACCTGTGGATATACCATCTGATGACCGTCAATGAGGCATCTGACTTTCTTAGAAATGGCTTTACCAGGGGGAGGTTTTGTGTGACTCCCCGCTGGACCGTTTTAGGCAGAGATGAGCTCTATTAGAGCGACTCAAATAGTAGTAAACCCTTAGCAGTGAATGCCACTTACCACCCATGGGGGTAGAGATTCAATTTTTGTTTGCCTTTGTCTTTGACTTAGGTGGCTTTATTTGCTTGGTGATGGATTGTCTCTAGCCAGTGTAATTCCTCATCCCTGCTGACATCTATATCTTGTCTTTGAATGCTTTGCTGTGTGGTTGTGCATTTGTAGAACATATTGGGTCAGCATGCCTGAGCTAGCTTGTGGTGGTGGTTGCCTCTCAACTCTGGGCAGGTCTGGTGCTGATGCCGTGTATCTGACTGGAGTGTTTGGATATACTCGTTTGCTCAACATACTGTCAGGGCTTCAGGATGGAAATGGAAGTCAAAGTCATGGCCACTATTGGCCTGTTTGGCTAAGTTATGGGTTTGGCCCCATAGAGGAACTTCCCTGCCCTGTCCCTCTCCTCTGTCTCCTGCCAAGTCCCATGTTGCCCAGAGAGCCAAGTTCTCCTCTTTTCCCATAGGTGGGGCAAAGGTCTATGGTGATAAATTGCTGTGTTTTTCCTTTCTGTTAATTGCCCACAAGTTCCACAGACAAGTTTACTAATTCTGCTTTTGGGAAGGGTGGGAGAGAAATGTATGAAACCTCAAATTTTCTGAGAAGTTTGGGACAGTAGGGATTTGTGTAGCTAGTGATAAAGCTGGGAACTATGTCTGGGCCCTGAGCCCAAATAGTTCCTCTTGGATCATAAAGAGAAGTAATGAAACTTTTCAGAACTTGAAGTTTCGTCCAACTCTGTTTACTTCCCTGTACTGCTCTATGTGACCACATGCTTCCAGTATCATTTGGTTCTGAAATCTGCCCACCTGAAATTTGTGGTTTGGTTATTTCTCTCCATATAGCAAGGATTCTTTTCATGTAACTTGAGAATGCAGCTTTAGGTGGTTGTTATGGTTTTGGTAGGTGGAAAAGACATATTCTTGGAAAAGACATATAAATAGAAATGACTTAAGTCAAATCTGATTTCTTATAGAGATCAAGTTTGTAAGGAAGGGCAGGCTTCTGACCTTGAATCTGACTTTCAACTTATTATAGAAAATGTTTACAAAACCTATACTTTAATTTCTTATAGAAACGACTACAAAACTATATTTAACCAAGTGGGCTTAGCTCTGTGCAGTGTCATTTTAGCTTAGTGTCTAACAAGATGTATTACTGACAGTGAACTCAAAAGTAGGTGTTTTTTGGCTGATATCTTTATTCCCACTGAATTTTTTAGATTTTTCCTAAGGGTAGCTGGGAATGAGACCTAAGCATGACCAATCTCTGTGTGATGTTTCTAACAGAGAAACGGTAAAACTTACATCTTAATTTTCAGCAGATGCTTGAACGTTTGAAAGCATTTCATGTTTATTAAACCTTTAGAAAGTCATCAAACTGTTTACTGTGACAGAAATCAGGAAGCAAGATTTTGGTGGTGGCAGAATTTCTATGAATAAACAAAGCAGTATTCAAACTGCAGCAAGCTTGTCTTGGAGCTCTTGAGCTTGCAAAGACAAAAGACAAGATGGCAGTATGCTAAGGCACTAGCATATCATGGCACCACAAATCCATTCTGTCTTGGCAAGGCACAAGGAGATTTGCTTGTGCAGTTTTCAAAGGCATGTGTCACTCAGTCCAAGTGTAATTGATTCAGGTACACTTTTATTTAACATGATGCATGTCCTGGACTGCCATGTGATGTTCTGCATTATTTTTACTGAAACAAATTAGAAGAAGGTGTAAAACTCAGGAGGGTCTCTTTTGGAGAGCTTCTGATGGGTATCTTAGAGGAGCCTTTTAGTTCCACTAAATGGTCTTTTAAAAAACCAAGTCCGAGCTCTCTGTCTTATTATCTTTTCTCAACGTAACATTTCTCCAAATCCCTGTTGTAATAATGGTTCTGAAGGTGGCTTGTTGCCTGACCAAGCACAATCAACAGGATCTCAACTCCTGGGCTTCTGCTGAGGTCAAAATCTAGATATAATTTCTTAAAATAAGCCAGGCAACATACTTTGTTTTGGTTAACACCTGTCATTTTCTCCACAGTTTGTAAGAGAAATCTTTCAATCACGAATGCTTGATTTGTGTTATCTGCATGGCAAATAGTTTTGTGGTTTCCTAAAGGATTAACAAGTCTGAGATTCTTTTGGTTGCTGAAGAGCCTGCTTTTAAGAGGCAAGTCTTACGGTTCCTCTGACAGACCTAGGTCTGGGTACCAGTTACTATTGGAGCCTTGTTGGAACCTTGCCCGCCAGCAGTTGGAATGTGATTTTTCCAGCCCCTCATGTTTATTCTAGCAGAACCAGCTTCTTTTTGGGTGGTCCAGATTCTTTTATTTTAAACATTCTCCCAAACACTCACCATCTCTGCCTTACTTATTGAGCAATTGGACATTTTGTAGTTAAGCTCTTGTAGACGAACTGTACACACACACACCTGCGTATGTCAAGAGATGTTAGAATTGCACTATTCTAAATTGTTCACAGGGAACCACAGTTGAAGTTCAGTGTGGCAGAGGCCTGTTTTGGAATGATACACCTCCAGGTGGTGTTTCAAGCTCTCATTCTTTGCTCACACCAGCTGGTATACATTTTCTTCACAGCCTTTTCTAGGATACCTAGAGAGGTTGGCTCTCTGAGAGTGGCTTGGTGGAAGGCAGCATCTGTCAGGTAAATGCTCAGCACATGGCGTTGAAACCTGCTATTTTCCTTGATGTACAGACTGAGAGTCCTTTCTCAGGAATGTGGAGCAAAGAAAGGTGCAACAGAGGCCCAGGACTTTGGGCTCAGCAGGATTGCAGAACTCATCTTTTTAGCCTTTTTGTTTGGAGTGGAAATTTGAAATATGTCTTCCCATTCTGATAAGTAGTCTTTATTGCCAGAGGAAAAGCATAGTGTCTTTTTAAGGTATTTGCCCCAAACCAAAAAGCCAATTCTTCAAGAAAGAAAATACAGAAAGACCAAACTTGCTTCTCCTGGTCATGGGGGTAATTTCCTAGATAGGAAGGAGCTCTGCTTCCTTCAGGGATCCCTCAGTAACGATAGGGAAGGCCACTAAGAGCTGGAGTCATGATAGCAATTCTTGTCTTCTCTTATTTTGTTCCTTTCTGTTGTCGCTTGGATGTTCATGGTCCTCATATTATGGGGTACTGATGAACCCAGTTGCTGCAGGAATCAAGACTGTTGGTTGATATGAAAGGAGGATGAAGGAATTTCAAGTGGCAACTGTTTCTTGTAGAAAGTTCCAGAACAGTCTAAGTAGATGGGTCCTTACAGACCCTTCATGATTCATCTAAAGAGCCTAGTTGGAAGTTCTATTGCTAGTCAGTTTACAGTTCATGACTAAGACTTTTCCAAATTAAAAAAAATTTAAAAGAATGAATGGAACAGTGCTCCAATAGATTAGATGGAAAAAAAGACAGTGGTTTCAAGTACTTTCTTTCCCACCATCTACTGACTTTAAAGCTGAGAGAGAAAATTTCAGTTCAGCCAAGATAGTCAGTTGGCAGGGTATAGCTTGTACACAGGTCCCATTGTTAGGTCCTATGTTATCTTTATGTCACTTTTATTTCTGTGACTTATGTGCAGATTTCTTCTCTCCAAGAAATTCAGGCACACAGAGAATGTAAAATCTACAGAATGCAGGAAAAGTGAAAAACAAAGGAAAATCAAGAAAAAAGGCCTGGTGTTTTTCTTTATTTTGGAGGAGGGTTTGTGTGGCATCTGTGCTGGAGGAGAAGGAAGGACAGAGGAAGGAAGGAAGGAAGGGGGAACTGGAGTTTTGGGAACAGCACTGGGGCAGGAGTCGGGACACAGTTGTCATGGACTTGCTGTGTGTCCTGGACACAGGACAGTTTCCTCATCTGTAAAACGTGGTTCATCTCTGTCTTGCTCGATGAACCTCGCGAGTTGTTGGTGAGATGGAATGGATAATGTGTGCAATATAAAAAAAATGAAGGGTCAGTTTAGCTTAAAATACTCCTGGGAACCACTGGTTCCATCTCTAAGGAACTTCATTAATCTTGATCAGTTCAAATGTCCAAGTGGGAGAGGTTTCCTCAAGGGAAACAAAGGCTCACGTTGCAGGGACAGAGCGTCCACCAAAAAGAGCACCAGAAGGTCATTAGCTGCCTCTCTGACACAGATCACGGATTTTGCTCAGACCCTTTCATGTTTGGGGAGCTCATGCCAACTTTCTGAGTCTTCCTTCCCCAGGAAATGCTGAACATTGTGATGCCTGATTTCTTGGGAAAGTGAGGGGAGTACATCTTAGGCAAAAAGTGGTAATGGCGACCTTTACCATCCTCCACCATCTAATGGGACAGAGAAAGAGCCAGAACTCAGCTGGCCCCACTTGGGAGAGATCTCTGGTTCCAGAACCAGCAGCCATGACTGAGAATTTGAGCTCATATCTGCACAGCTGCCTGACCCATAGAGAATACAGAAAGCAATGGATGGATGAGTCCTGTTTGATCAGGGCTCTGCAGCCGCTAATCAGAGCAGCCACTCTTTGCCAGCCCAGATAAAGAAGCTATTGAATAATTCATGAGGATGACTGCCAGCAATAACAATGGGAGTGGTCCAATCTGAAGTTCAAAGCGTGGTGGCTGGCTACTCCTGGCAAGTGTCATGTGGGGTGAAAGTTTGATGGCCTTTGTTGCCAGTGAATAATGATCAGTCATGCATGGGGTGTGTGCACTTAGAATTGAGTACTTATATATGCCGGGGGTTGGAGAAGATGCTCAGGAATGCTGAAACAGGGAGGGGTGCAGCAGGACTGGGAGGGGGAGGAAAAGTGGCTGAATAAATTCTCATGAGACATGGTGGCCAGGCAGAGGTGTCTATACATCAGATGATATGTTCTCCCCTTCTCCTGCCTGGCAGAGGGTAAAAATTCAGATGGAACCTTGGTCATTAATGGGCAAGGGCTCAATTTCTCTTTGGGTGGGTGCCAGGTAAGTGTTCTACCAGACGTGAGCTGCTTAGTGAATAAACTTGTACTGACTGATTTTGAATGGGTCTTCCATGACGGTTGGGGTAGTGTGTAGGTCCAGAACATTTTCTTTCTAGGCTGGAATGGATTTCCTTGGCAAGAGCAAGATGCCAGGTTATTATCATTTTCTGAGGTGTGGAGAAGCCACCTTATTGTTTATCACCAGCAAGGAATCTTGAATATTTCAGTGTTTAAGGATAACAACTTCTTGAACAAGATAGAAAAATCCTTTGAGCAAGATGCTCCCTAACTGACTTCTGAGTCCCCAATCTGGTCTTCTTAATTGCTTTAATTCTCTTTGATATCAGAGAATCTCCAGAATGTGATGGTGCCATTTTTACATCCTTCTCATGCAATCTAACAAGATTAGGGTATTTCCATCGCCAACCCCCCAAAACGTGACCTTGTATTTGAACTACATGATACTGAGAGACTATTATTATTTGGGGGATAACACTTGTTAGTGAAGTCAATCTTATGACCATAAATGCTCAAGTAGTGTTTTTCCTTATTGAGTCATATACTAAAAATAAATCATCCTTGTTTCTAAAATGTAGGTATGTCAGGGTAGTCTATTTAGATATTAATTAATAAACATGTGATCTTCTTCTGTTACCTGTTGTCATCTTTGATCTGATTAGGGAAGCAGCCCAAACTGTAATTCTTTCTTTCTGCTGTGAAAGGTAAAGCTCTAGGAAGGGCTGTCTCCAAGTGTTCCTGACAGGTGGAAATGAGGGCCTTTGAGATCCAGAAGGGAGTAAGGGGAGGGAGATTCCCGGAGCCTGGAAAGTGGTTACCATGGGAACAATGTGCTAAAGGATGGATGTAGGGGTACCATGGAAGAGACAGCAGGATCCCATGGAGGACAGACCTAGGAATATGAACCCCCAGCCCCACCACAGAGCACTGGGACCCTGGAGGCATCAGAACCACTGGACTTGAGATGCCAGCTGGGACGATGCACATCTTAGTTGTAACTACTGAGGACCAGTGATCTGATGGATAAGACCCCAAAGGTCTCCTTGATGCTTAGATGCTTCAGAGACCCCAGGACCTTGGCATAACCTTGGCCAGAATAGAGGGCATGTATATTCACTAGTAATAACTGAGATTGAATTTCCTTCCAGCCCAATGGTATGGGGGACCAGAGCCAGATAACACGTGATAAATGTTATATTTTTTTGGCACAAATGAGTTTATCTAATAAGTAGTCATGGTTAGGCTTCACCTAATCTAACTTCTTTATTTCACAAATGAAGAGGTGAAATGCAGAACCCTCAACCTCTCCAAATCTCTGTTTAGGATCTGTAAAATGAAGGGAATTAGCTAGTAGAATTCCTGAGAGAATTGTTTGAGAAATTGCTGAAAAACTTGGAAATTTGGCTAATGAAATCTATCATCTTGCCATTTTTAAATGCCTTGAAATTCCCTGAATAGGTACCCCAGGGCCTTTGAATATGCTACTTTCTCTCCTCGGAGCTCCCACTCTCCAAACCTTATACATCTCAGGACTCAGCTAAATGTCCTCTTCTCTGGGAAACCTCCGCTGGTGCCCCTTGTGCACCTAAGGCTGGCATCCTGGGTTTAGCCCATGTGTTAGTTTCCTATTACTGTTGTAGGAATAAACTTGGTGGCTTGAAACACATTTGCTTTACCATTCTGGAGCTCAGAAGTCTGAAATGGGTCTCCCTGGGCTAAAAATCATAGTGTCGGTAGGGCTGTGTTCCTTCTGGAGCTTCTAGGGAAGAGTCCGTCTTCTTGCCTTTTCCACCTTCTAGCGGTCACCTGCATTCCTTGGCTTGTGGCTCCTTCCTCCATGTTTAAGGCCAGCATCTTCAAATATCTCTCTGACTCTGAACTCCTCTGCCTCCATCCTCCTCATCTAAGGACGCTGTGATTACATTGGGTCCCCCTGGGCGACCATGCTAATCTTAAGGTCAGCTGATTAGCAATCTTAATTCCAGTGGCAACCTTCATTCTCCTGTGCCCATACATGAGTTCCAGGGACAAGGATGAGGACATTTTGTTTCTCCCATGACACTCCATCCGTGCTCTTGTCACCCTGTGTGGTATTTGCTGCTCACCTTGGCTGTCCCCTCTTCTGGACTCCTAGAGCTCAGGGGCTGTGTTCATTTCCTGCTGTCTCCCTAGCAATTGGTACAGACATTTCAAACTAGATCTAAGATGATTGCATGCTCTGTGCAGTATTATGAATGAATTTAAATTAGTTACTAATGTTCACAAATTGGGAGACTTTGCATACCTTGTCTATGTTTAAAATTATATTTTTTTTTAGGTGAAAGGATAAACAAAAAACTACTAAACAGCTACCCAAGAGGGGAAGGGGAAAACCTGTGAAAGGGATGGAGATTAGTCTTTTCTGAATGTACCCTTTGGGTATACAAGGGAGGGCCCTCAAAACCCCATAATTTATTTATGAAAAACTGTGTATTTATTCTACATTTGTAAACTTCAGTCACCTTCAAAATACTCTCTGCTTGATGCAATACACCTACTGAGATACTTTTTTCCACTGCTCAGAATAGTTCTTGAACTCATTGATTTTGATGCCTTTTAGTTCTTCTGCCGCTTTTTTTTTTTTTTTTTTTGAGTTGGAGTCTCACTCTGTCACCCAGACTGGAGTGCAGCGGCCGCTCCCCGCCACCGCAGCCTCGACCCGCTGGGCTCCGGCGATCCTTCCGCCTCAGCCTTCCAAGTAACTGGAACTACAGGCGTGCGCTACCACGCCCGGCTAATTTTTTGATTTATTGTAGAGATGAGGTCTCGCTTGCCCAGGCGGGTCTCGAACCCGCGGGCTCAGGC
>CAUYQG010125183.1:0-13023 GCA_963574415.1 Tarsius wallacei | reverse complement strand
ATGTGTTAGAAGTTAATAAGCTGCCGGGCTCGGTGGCTCAGCCTGTAATCCCGCGTCTTGGGAGGCTGAGGTGAGTGGATTGCCTGAGCCCGCGGGTTCGAGACCCGCCTGGGCAGGCGAAACCTCATCTCTACAATAAATAAAAAAAAAAATTAGCCGGGCGTGGTAGCGCACGCCTGTAGTTCCAGCTACTTGGAAGGCTGAGGTGGAAGGATCGCTGGAGCCCAGCAGGTCGAGGCTGCGGTGGCCGGAAGCGGCCACTGCACTCTAGTCTGGGAGATGGAGTGAGACGCCAACTCAAAAAAAAAAAAAAGTATTTTTCTCGAAAAATAATTTTGAATTGTTTATTGTAACTAATAATAATAACTTTCACGAATAACCTGGAAGACATGTAGGTAGGATATGAGAAACAGTTTTTTGGCAGGACTTTACCTACAATAAATCCTAGATTACTATTACAAGCGTATAGTATGTTCCTTTAAATTATTAAATAAAATTTATTTTTTCCATGGACTTATCCAAAAAGATTTTCTTATGTATAATCTGCTCATACTAAAGGGATTTTTCTAGATTAGCTTTTAAGGCGCTCTTGAGATTTGCATAAATCTTTCTTAATGATAAATTCCTGCTCAGTTATTCTGCGTCCCTCTATAATATTTAGAGCCATTTCCCTCATCTATACCTTTTGTCTTTCCAGTCTTCTTTACAGAAAGTTAGGTAATGGAATCACAAAGAACTTATTCCCTTGAAATTTCCCTGAAACATTTGCCATTCTCAGAACAGATTGTTTTATGAGCATATTTTACCCAGTTGCATAAAACAGCAAGACAAATTTTCCTTCCAAAGAAAATAGGTTGCATGCATCTTTAACTTTTGCTTTTCAATTAGAATAAGCAATACCATGCTTCCAAAACACTAGACAAATAGCCCAGTGTACTGCTTATCACATTTTAATCATTTTATAGTGACAAACATATGAACGTACATTTGTGTGTATATCCATTCAACATGTGTTGATACGTACCTTGTGCCAAGCCCTGTGCTAGCATTAGAGCACTTAGACCAGATTAGGAAGACATTGTCTTGACCTCAAAGAGCTCACAGCTGATCAGGAAGATAGAAGAAAAAGAGAGATGCCACTTGGACTGAGCCTTGAAGGAAGAGTAGAAGTCTGCCAGGTAGAAGAGAGATGAAATGGTGTTCAAAGCAGTGACACAGCCTCTTTAAGGGTTCAAAGGTGCAAAATTGCATAATGGGTTCAGGAAATGAAGTCAATACACGTAATAAGAGGGCAGTTATCATTCCTTGAACAAAGGTGTGACTTAACTTGCAAACTGGTAAAAACATGAATTGCTTATGTTCCTTTTGGTTCAATCCAACAACATGGCCCCTTTGCACCCAGGCTTTCTGGTCTTCAGTCTCAAGCGATTTGTTCTGATTACCATCTGTCTGACTCTTGGGGTGACTTTCTTCTAAAAATTTCTCATGAAATTTTTAGAAGAAAGTCTCATGAAGATAGGAGTGATCTATCCACTTTTTAGGCAGTGGGAGCAAGATGACTCAATGGTGAAGAATGTACACTCTGCCACTAGAAGTACTTCCACTTCCAGTGTGACCTCCAGCAATTGACTTAGTCTTTTTTTATTTTTAACCTCAGTTTCTTCACTTGTTAAGATGAAGACTGAAAAGGTACCAGGCACCAACTCCATAAAGTTGTTGTGAGGATTAAATGTGATAAAATGTATGATTTTAGGTAAGTTAAATTCCCCCCCAAATTTCTCATTTAATAAGATTGTATTAACTGTTCACTTTGCTTCATCTACTCCTAAAGACCAAAAGCTTATCATGTCTTCTGTTTTCAGTCCAATGAGAACCATTCATGTTAAAATTCTTCCCCACCCCTCCATAGACTCCCACTATCACCTTTATTATATCTGGCATCTGATAAAAGCAGAGAATTACCATTTTCTTTTATATAATTATGTCATGTACAGAAAAGTCCAGTAATAGTATATCTTGAGTCTGTCTTCTTTAACCCCTTCCCACAGGTTTGCCCACATTCCATTGGGTTTGGGGGTCTCCCAGCAAGTAAACATTTCTCAGTTCATAGGTCCATACCCACATCTCCATCTTACAAGCTGGTCCCTCCTGAAAATGCATATCATACTAAAATTCTGAATTTCATTCTGTGAGGTAGTTGTCTGGACTTAGACTCTTTTTCCGCTATATATATCTGGCTTCTTTCTACCCCTCCCTCAGGAAGCAGCCCCTGGCTGAGGCTCATCTGTGCAGGCTATGCCTATTTCCAGAAAGGAGTCATGGAACAGAGTTGAGGACAATGTGGGCAGCAACCTTACTCATTGTGATTGCAACCACCATGTAGTAAGTTGAATAATTAACTTGCCTGACCATAACACTGCTTGCTGTATAGTCCGGCAGTGTAGATTCTTTCCTCACCTATTGACAGTCATCAGTGCCTCCTGGGTAGATTCTTTCCTCACTGACCAGCCACCATTGGTGCCTCCTGTAAGTTCTGATAAACCAATGTCTTTCCTTGCTGGCCCTTTGGGTGACTTTTTTGGAATATGGAAAGAACTTTAGGTGCAAACCCTCTCAGATTTGGGGCTACAGCATTACACATCCCATATGTTGAGGCAATCAGTTCCCGAGATTGTATTTTGTTATGTCCACTTAATTCCAAGGCTCTGTATTTTGGAATTTACATGTCAAAGCTTCAAGTCCTCTTTCTGCCATCTCCTCCTCCTCCCTCAGTGTTTTTCCTTGTGAATTTCCTGAAAAGTCCCCATTCTTACTTATTTCTCTGTAGTTGGGAACATTATCTCACCCTGCTTTATATTCAGTTAAAAGGCCTCTGAAAATAACTAGTTATTCTCAAAGCAAATAGGCTCCTCCTTTTCTTCATGAGCTACAATGCATGCCTACTCAATGGATCATTCACATACCCTAAATTGTGCTTTATAAATCAAAATTTAAATTTTCCCCTTTGTTATATTATAAGAACTGAAATAAACACTTCATAAACATCAATTCATATAATATAGATAAAAGTTCTGTGAGATGCTATTATTGTTCTTATTTTACAAATAAACTGATGCTTTCAGGTTAAGTAGCTTGCCTAAGATCAGGCAGTTAAGAAGTGTCAGAACAAAGATACAAGCTCAAGTCTCTCTTAATATAAGGTCCATGCTATTAGCCATTAGATTCTACTGTCCTGCATGATAATGCTTCAGAATACAAATCTGAATCTTTTGCATAGAAGATTAAATTAGTATACCCAGTTTCCCACTACCTCCTTGTGTCTACAACCTCACCATGGCCTCCTAGTGGTTCAACATGTTCTTTTTGCACCTTGATTTGGGGCTTGGTCATGTGACCTGCCTGGCCAATGGAATATGGGAAAAGTGATGACTTAGGTCTTGTGTTAGTTTTCTGGGGCTGATATAACAATTGATTGCAAACTTAGTGGCTTAAAACAACAGAAGTATATTCTCTCATAGCTTTGGAGGCCAGAAATCCAAAGTCAAGTTTTGGCAGAGTTGGTTCCTTCTTGTGGGCTCAGAGAGGGAATCTGTTCTACCTTTCTCTCCTAGCATCTGGTGGTCACTGGCAATTCTTGGTGTTTCTTTGTTGTATCAGTAGATCTTTAATCTCTACCTTCATTGTCACATGACATTCTTCCTTGGTGTCTGTGTCTAAATTTCTCTTGCCTTATAAAGATACCAATCATTGGATTAGGACTATTAGGGTATGACTTCGCCTTAACTTAATAATACCTTCAAAGACCCTATTTCTAAGTAAGGTCACATTCACAGGTAGGTGGTAGGCACAGATTAGTATTTCAACATATCTTTCTGGGATACACAATTCAACCTACAATAGGACCTAAAAGACACTTTATTTTTCTGCTTGGTCTTTTGTTCTTCAGGGAACTATTGACCTTCAGTCCAGGCCTAAGAACAAAGGCCCCATAAGGCAGGAGCTTCCCTAGCCAGATGGGCCTGGGGCTTAAAGCAGAACCACTGAGCTGAGTCTAACCTTCTGAAGCCACCTCCATGTGACCCACAGACCATGAGAATGTAGGATGTAATGTACTATATACATTTTTTTTTTAGATTGGAAAATATAGTTTATTTAGAAAGTAAATTAGAGAGAGAGAGATGTAGTATGTTTCGAGGTGGTTTATTACACAGCATTTTTGTGGAAATGCCTAACAATGCAATAAGTATTTCTATAAGAAATAACTAATTGATAGATACAATTTGAGGGGGGAAGCCCACCCATAACAACAATAAAAGCCATGAAATACTTAGCTATATTGCCCTTCAGCTGATCTTGAACATGTAAATTTAAACTTTATATTATTCATGGAAGACGGACTGTTTTATTTTCCGTTGTTGTTATTTTATTTTATTTTAGATTCAGGGGTACATGTGCAGGTTTGGTACGTGGGTATATTACTTAATGCTGGGGTTTAGGCTTCTAGCAAACCCATTACCCAAATAATGAACATTGTACCCCATAGGTAAATTCTCAACCCTCACTCCCATCTCAACCTCCCCACTTTTGGAGTCTCCAGTATCTATTATTTTCACCTTTATGAGACAGACTATTTTCTAATTAAAACATTATCTATGACTGCACTGGAGATTCCTTCAAGAAACAATGTGAACTTGTCTGTGGATAGAAAAGAGGAATTAAGTGGAGAAAAAGGGGCTAGAGATAAAAAGCCAAATGTCCCTGTCCTCAAGTCACTCATAATCTATGCGTTGGGTGTAGGAACTTATGTGGGTGAATGGTCTAAAGGATATCCCATTAGAACAATGTCTAGACATTTATTATATTCAGGGTCACAAAGGCATTTCTGAAAAAGGACAGCAGTTGCAAAGCAGTCTATCCATTTCATGAGGAAGAAGAGCAAGCATACAAATAGCTGATAGCCAGACATAACTGTCTAGCCTTTTCCCCTTGACAGGCCACAGGAGTTCAGTCTGCACATCACGAGTTCCAGCTGACATGACTCTCTGACTTACATCTCTCATGTCGTTCTGCCCTTTTCTATCATCTTGTGTCCCAGTCCTGACCATCCTCAGGCATCTCCAGGAAGGATTTTCATGCTGATAGTTAGATTTGACATTTTATGGGACTGTTTTCCCAGAGGATCATCCCATCTGAGGCCAACATTCCTCCAGAAGTCTAGAAAATCTGAAGATTGAAGGAGCTAAACCATTCCCAGAGAACAGACACTCAGGGAATTAAACTTTAGTATCATCAGTGCTCTTTTTCCTCCAAGTGCAAAGAGTATCTCTTTGGAAAAGCTTTGGTGCCAAGAGTCATTAATGAATCTATACGAAACCCTACTTAAAGTATGAATCCAATGCTTAACTTGTTTTCAGATCTATTCGATTTGTGGTTTGCAGAAATTTGGACTATTTTATCCCATAACAAAAATGGAGTCACTGTAGGATGCTAAAGTCTGAGTCACTTGAACTACCTTTTCATTGCACCTGGGTGATCTTGCATGAATCATTGTTCAACACTGAGAATTTCTAATTCAGTAAACAAAAAGCAATCGAAAGATCATCTTTAGCTACCAATTACTCAATTTGAAAACGACATGTACTCACAGTATTCAGTTGCTTCATAGCTCTACAAAAACCACCTTAGGACAATTTGTCCTCTTAAATGAATAGCTAGAAATGTTACATTATGTCAGACACAATCTTCTTGTTTCTCTGGCAGACAGTTGCCTAGGAAATAAACTCTGTACCGTTGTTTATTGCTTGAGAATTTGTTGCTGTAGGAGGACAGGCGCATTTACAATGCCACTGAGAGATAGATGAATAGAAACAAAGACAAACATAAAAGTGAACTCTATGATTTTAGGTCACTTATTAGACTTTTCTAAGCATTAGTTCCTTCATCTGTATAATGAAGATTATAATGATCTCTTCCCATCTTAGAGGAGGATTATGAGAATCAGTTCAAGTTAATAAGTGTATGAACAGTACCAAGTCCCACATTAGATATTTCTGGAAATATAAAGGTAGATGAAAATTACTTCTTGGCTCAATGGTCATTTAATGATAAAGTAAGATAAGTTATGTAAATTGTTAAACGCTATCCAAACACATGGTGGTGGTGGTGGTGGTGGTGGTGGTGGTGGTGGTGGTGGTGGTCATGATCATGGTGGTGATTATGGTAGTAAACTCAGAAAGTCAAAGCTGGAAGAGAACTTAGAGATCCATAGTCTGACCCCCTCAGTTCAAACAAACTAAGTTCCAGAGTGGCAAATGATTTATCCAAGGATATACAAATAGTAGAAGCAAATATTTGATGTTAATATGTCCCAATTTTTAAGCAGATTCCTGGAAACTCAAATAGTAAGAGCTAGTATTGTCAGCTAAAATTTAATATAGGGATAGATGAAAACATGTAGGGAAACCTTTTAGCTCTGTTTACCATTGTATAAGAAGGCAGACTGATGGGTTTAGATTCTGGTGCTACCACTAGCTAGCTAGTGACTCTGTGTAAGTTACATAACTTCTTTCTGTCGCCTTCCCTCATCTGTAATGTGAAGGCAATAATAGTGCCAGACTTCACAGAATTATTGTGAAGATTAAAGGAATTAACAAGTAAAATGCTTAGAACAGAGTCTAGCACACAGCAAGCTCTCTGTATTGCCACCCATTAATGTATTTTAAGCCGAGTGGAAGCTAGCATGGCCATTCTGTTTGTAAGGGGAGTGTCTAAGGAAGAAATGGGAAGTTAGGGCACATTAGACCAAAGGGATGACACCCAAAACAGTGAATGCAGGGAAGGTTTCTTTTCCCCACAAACCAAACCAGAGCTGTTATCTTTAGGATTTTTTTTTTCTTTTTCACACAGATGTCAGCTAACACCCTGAACATTTCAGATACCATGTCTGTGTGCCAATACAGAGAATGAGCCTGTAATTCTAGGACTTGAGCAGTGCACTCTTGTCAACTCAGCTCCCAACAGCAGCTTGCTCTGGGTTCAATTAAGGTAGAAAATGGTTTACAGAGATGAGGCAGCCCCTGCACTGAGATAAAGGTATTGATCACCCATCATTACCAATTCATTAGCCTCCTCTGCACTGCTGGACCTGCCCCAAGGTTGACAGGCAAAGCTTGGGCTGAGGGTGGGGAGGTTGATGGGTTTACACGCTGATCACACATGATCACCTGAGGTTTCCTAACCTCAGTAGAACATGACAGCCACTGCCAACCCAGAAGCTGGGTAAGGGTCCCTCTGGGACAGTTGTCCATTTCCTGGCTTCACCTGGTAGGCAGGTGAAAGCAAGGTCAAAGAATAGCAAGAACCGGGCTATAACCTAATCAGTGACATTGATACAGCTAAACAAAGAACATATCTAGTATAAGAGGTGTGGCCAGCACAGGACAAAACAGGGTCAAAGAGGAAAAGGGAATTGTATATGTCCAGGCTTGTGCTGGAGTGAGGGACCTGTCCTGAGAATTTCATCTGTCTGATGATCCCTGCTAGATGTGTCCCTTTGGTAGGGAGTGCAACACCGGCTTCATTTAACTTTCCAATCAGACAGCAGCTCCCTCTTCTCACTCTGATGCCAGCCTCGCCAGGCTGCCTTCTGATGATAATTTGACTTCCCACCTAGATTGCACCACAGGGAGAAAATGTGCTTGAAACAGAATGTGTGTCTGATCTCCTGGCTGATTTTACTTGTCATTGTAAATTAATAAAATGGCATTTTGATTTACACACCCGTCTCTTGTGAACTTAGTATGACTGAGGGTCCAATAAACTGATCTTACTTTGGTGTGCTGACAAAACCAATTTTCTCAGTTTTTGAACCTGAAAAACTAAGGTCCAGACCCTGGACTGTGGTGAAATCACTAAGGTAAATTCCCTTTTGAAGTATCTGGCAGCCAGACAGCAGACCTTTCCTCTACCTCCTGTCAAATACATTTCTCTTGTGGACTTTCATCTTTCAAGGTGAACACTCCATGTTCAATGGCCACTCAAATGATGGATTCCATGGTGCTAAATTCAGGAAATGAGAAATTTGTCCCTACTCTGAACTACCTAATCAGTGTTTTGACACATTTATAAAGTCACCTAATCAAAACCATAATTCTAATGAACATGTGATTTTTAGCATTGTATACATGTCCTCTATTAAAAGCTAAAAAGCTGTAATTCATTTACAACCTGAGCTTTCCTAAGTTCAGTACATTAGACAGTACAAGTTAGGCTATGTTCTCATTAAACCTAATGGTGCTGGTTGGGTGGCCTTACCCGCAGAGGACTGGCCTTAACCCCTATCCCCAAGCCCCTCGGTCTGTTCCAAGAGTCCTCCAAGGGGCTCTCATGTATGTTCACATTCTTCTCCTCAGGCCTCTTTTTAAATGTTAGCTTTCTACAGGTCACTTTCAAGAGAGCCTAGCCCTTGCCACTGCCATTGCTTTTAGTATTGCAGCAACCCTTGAGATTTCTTCTTCCAAAAACACTGTCTCTGGGAGTTTGTGAAACTGCTCTTTGGTACCTCAAGGCAACGAAATCCTCAAATCTGTGCACTCCTAGAGCCACATATTTATAGTATATAAATGGATGACACTCATCACCCTGATTAGATCATTGCAAGCTGTATATACATGTATAAAAATATCATATATACCCTCAAAATATGTTCAACTATTATAGATCAATAAAAAATTGACTGTAATCCCAACACTTTGGGAGGCCAAGGCAGGTGGGTTGCTTGTGTCCAGGAGTTTGAGATCAACCTGGGCAACATAGCAAGACCTCATCTCTAAAAAAAAACCCCCAATATTAGCCAGGCATGGCGGTGTACACCTGTAGTCTCAGCTACTCGGGATGCTGAGGTAGAAGGATTGCCTGAACCCAGGAAGTTGAGGCCGTCATGAGTTGTGATCATCGTGATCATGCCACTTCACTCCTGCCTGGGCAACATAGTGAGACCCTGACTCAAAAGAATATACACAATTTTAAAAAATGGATGACACTCTTCTTCCCAGTCCTATAATGCTCTCTGGGTGTCACTGCTGTGCTCAGAGACCCACAAAGTTCTCAAGAAAACAGCTCTTTGATTTTTTTTTTAGTCTCAAAACAGCCTTCGAAACATCCTCTCTCCAGAAAAGGGATCCAACCTGGGTCTTGGGGACCAGATATCTTAGTGTCCTCCCCATCTCCCATGCCATTCCTGACTCTGGGCTGGAGCCTGTTCAGAAATCTTTTTTTTCTAAGGTTATACCATTCATTCATGCAAATAGACACCTAGAGGCAGTCACAGGGTCAAAAAAATCTCAGTTCAGACTCAGGGTGGAAAATCCCTTCTGCACAGTCATATGTTCATTCCACATACATCTGTGAACAGAAGCTAAGGACACCAGATTCTAAGCCTAGATTGTAATGACTGAGAGAAGACTAAGACACAATCCCTAGAATTTTAGAATCTAGAGTGTGGCATAATCAACTGTGATATGATACTTAAACAGTCCTTTCAGCATAAGTTCACCAGGTAGATAAAAAAACGGCATTATGAACAGGGGAAAGGTATGAACAAAATGTTTTTAAAAAGTAATTTTAGCCTATAGATATGATAATTCTATAAATCTCGTAATTTTATCAAAGATTTTGTATAGCAAAATCCCCAAAGAACTCAACATATGAATAGTAGCTTTTCAGTAAAACCTTAGGAAAAAACAAAAACCCTGTGTTTGCATAGATTTGATCCCTCTCTTCTAGTTTCTGAGACTGAACAACACAAAAAAGAAGAGGGTGAAGATGATAGAAAAGCATTTCAACACCATTTGCTGAGAGTGATTAAGCTAAAGAGATTACTATGCATATGAATAACATGGGCAGTCTTTTGACAAGTGGTACACCTAGCATTGAGTTACATGAAACACATGATGACATGTTAACCAATAAGAAAAGTCCAGTGTTGATCAAGGCTTGCAGAAGATCTAGATTGCCTCCTAATTCTCCTAGACCAATAAGATTTACCAAATCTAAAAGTGCAATAAAAAATGAAGACAGAACAAAGGAGTCTCTGATCTTCTCCGTTTTCTCACCTACTTGCTTATTTAGGCAAGATTCCCAAGATATGTGAGCTATTCATCACCTCCACTTACTTTATATGCACTACTAGTATATAACCTAGATGGTCTAAAGAAGAGTATATTCGCTGCTAGAAATGGAGTTGCAGAGAAAAAAGCAAATAGGATTCAAGACTGATTAAACCTCAATGTCTGTGCAGGAGCCCAGGGCTCTGAACACACTGTTCAACAAATGAAGATGTCATAAGTTGCGAGGAACTATATTCTCCCAAAAGAGCAGTGCCACTTCAAGGACTAAGAGAATTTGTCTCACCTGAAAAAACCTAGAAAGGTCTACCTCCTTAGAAGAATCCCTGTCAAAGTTTGTCTTACCTGGGGAATCAGAAGTTGCATCTTCTTGAAACATGAGTAAATACAAATATCTTCCAGAAGTTTGCAATGGAAGTTCTCATCTCAAGTTGCTTCACGGAAGGATGGACAGCAGATGATTCACATGTCAATACTACATGTTTTATGGTAATCTTTTCTGAATATTGAAATGAGAGTTTTAACAGGACCAGAAAGATACTTTTTTGAAGTCAAACTCATCTACAGAAAATACACATTTTCCACCCACATTTTTAAGTTGGAAAATGCCGTCTTGCATCTCAGCATCAGTACCTGGTTTTGACATACTTGTTATCTCTGTTCAAGGGAATTTTTTTTTTTTTTGAGTTGGAGTCTTACTCTGTCACCCAGGCTGGAGTGCAGTGGCATGCTCACAGCCACCGCAGCCCTCGACCTGCTGAACTCAGGTGATCCTTCCACCTCAGTCTTCCAATAGCTGGAACTACAGGCACATACTACCACGCCTGGCTTATTTTTTTATTTATTGTAGAGACAAGGTCTCACCAAGTTGCCCAGGCTGTTCTCGAATCCCTGAGCTCAGACAATCCTCTCACCTCTGCCTCCCAAAGTGCTGGGCTTAAAGGCTTGAGACACTGTGTCTGGACTTCAAGGTAATTTTTATCTGACTAACAAATCTAAACCACAGAAAAAGTTATGTGCCCTAAGTATGCATATCCCTGCTGATTGATACATCAACAACAACTGATGTCAAAAGGCCCAACAGTTACAATGCCAGGAGTGTTATACTATTGGCACCTTGGGTAAGGAAGGCACTGGAGGACAGAAGCTTATTCCTACAGACAGAGACAGTTACTTTACAAGGAGCTGCAGATTCTTTTCTTCTTTTTGAGTTGGAATCTCACTCTGTTGCCTAGGCTGGAGTGCAGTGGCACGCTCACGGCCACCCCAACATCAAGCCACTGGGCTACAGCGATCCTTCCACCTCAGGCGCGTGCTACCATGCCCAGTTAATTTTTTGATTTTTATTGTAGAGATGAGATCTCACCAAGTTGTCTGGACTGTTCTCGAACCCGTGAACTCAGGCAATCCCCTCACCTCGGCCACCTAAAGTGCTGGGATTTCAGACCTGAGTCACGAGCCCGGCCAGATTCTTTAAGATGTAAATGGTGCTTCCCAAATGTATATCCTATCACTATTTCATATCCTAGTCTTAGTATGGAAGGAACTTTAAATTTTATTGGAAAATGAAGGCACTTGTGCAAAAACAATGGCAGACTCTCTGGATCATCATTCAATTGTTTTTTGGAACGTGGTGTAGCATTTTAGGCATCTTGACTTGTCCAGTAACTTAGAGTTGGGTCTTCCAAGCACTTTAACAGGTATCCAAAGATTCCCCACCATTGTGTGCCAGAAAATGATAAATAGATTTTAGTACAAATGTCCTGGGATAATATGAAGTTCCATTAGGGTCTGGGACCGCCCTTGTACATTTTCTAGAATGTCCATACCCAAAAGTATCCTGATAATGAATGCCTATGTATATAGTATCTCTCTGAGCCTCGGTTTTCTTGTCAGTTTGTACTGACGATAATGAAACAGCTATCTGTGGCGATGCATATAAAGTCCTGAATACTGTGTCTGCTTTGATAGAGGTACTCAATGCATATCCACTTTGATCACCTTCAGTGTTATCATCCCTTCATCTGCCATCGTTTTCCTCTGCCCACGGCCAGTGCTCAGTTGCCTTGCAAACAATTCATGCCAGCATTCTCATATAACATCACTGATTTCTGTAACTTAGTGTATCTGCCTGTTGTAGTTCAGATCCAACCTTGAGCTGCTCTTTCTACAAGGGTGAGAGGAGGAAAGAAAACAGCAGCGTCTCCTAGGCTTCAGGACAATGTTATCACTTTCACTGCCCAGACCACAGAGCTAAGGAGTGAGCTCCCAGGAGTGTTATTTAAATTCCAGAGCACACCGTGTTCCTAGGTGCCTGCATCTGCTAGTACAGCCTTGCTGTAAAGACCAGTTCCCCAGCCAGAGTATTAGGCTGAGCACAGCCCACATGCCTGATGCTGTTCTCTCTTAAGATATTTTATTGCTTAACTGTCATTCTACCTTGGAATCATAAATTGACCTCCCAGCATCTCAGTTCACTAGCTGTGCCTGTATTGCCTAAATCACAATTTGGACAGATTTCGAGTTGCTCGCCACAGGTTTTCTTGCTGCGTCTGGCATATGGCTGGTGACCTGGGGCATTGCCCAACTCCATGCTCTGGTGTCATTGGACTTGAATATTGATCTAGCTGAAATCCCTGATACTACTCTCCTCTACAGAAAATAAATCTTTTTCTGAGAGATCCATAGAACATTTACTAAATATTAATCTTATAGTTGAAAATGAAGAAAATCTCAATAAATTCACAAAAGCAAAAATTGGGTAGGCCACATTCCCTAATCACAATGCGATAAAATTAAAAGTAGTTTATTTAAATTATAACACAAAACACTCCCCCAATGATGTGGAATTTTAAAATAAAAGTCTTTTTTTAAATTTATTTTTATTTTTTTAATACAT
>CAUYQG010125182.1:0-11740 GCA_963574415.1 Tarsius wallacei | reverse complement strand
GTTTGAGTTCCTTGTAGATCCAAGATGTTAAGCCTTTGTCAGACCTGGAGTTGGCAAATACTTTTTCCCAATCTGTAGGCTGTCTCCCTGCTCTCTTGATGGTTTCTTTGTTTTGCCCACTTTATAATGGGGTTGTTTGTTTTTTTCTTTTCAGCTCGTTTGAGTTCTTTGTACATCCAAGGTGTTAGGCCTTTGTCAGACATGGAGTTGGCAAATACTTTTTTCCAGTCTGTGAGCTGTGTCCCTGCTCTCTTGATGGTTTTTTTTTTGGCTTTGCAGAAGCTTGTCAGTTTAATGAGGTCCCACTTGTCTATCTTCTCTCTTATGGCCTGTGGGTTTCAGGTTTTGTTCAGGAGTTGGATGCCAGTTCCAATTTCCATAAGGGTGTGTCCTGCATTTCCTAAGGTTCTTATGGTTTGAGGTTTTACATTTAGGTCTCTGATCCATTTAGAGTTAATTTTTGTGTATGGGGATAGATAGGGGTCTTGTTTGAATCTTCTGCCTGTGGTCAGCCAGTTTTCCCAGTACCATTTACTGAATAGGTTCTCCTCTCCCCAATGGTAGGTGCTGGAGGCATTGTTGAAGATGAGTTGGTTGAGAAATTGAGGTTTTGCTTCTGGAATCTCAATTCTATTCCATTGGTCTATATGCCTGTTCCTGTACCAATACCAAGCTGTTTTGATTATTGTAGTTTTATAGTAAAGTTTGAATTCTGGTAATGTGATGCCTCCTGCTTTGTTTCTTTTGCTGAGGATTGTTCTGGCTGTTCTTGGTCGTTTGTGTTTCCATATATGCTACAGTTTTAATTGTGTAGTTCACTACTGGTGAATAGATCAAAATGGGTACAGACTCATTGTGTGCTTGGGGGTTTTTAGAATTTTAATCTGTCATCTAATCCTGATGCTGCCCTGAAGTCATTACATATTTCCCTCACTCCTTCACTTTTCCTGTCTCATGACAACTACTTATATACATGTTATCACCCAAACTTATTCCTTGTCCCGGTTCTCTGCTGATGGTATTACCTCTTACTTTACTAATAAAATTAACAAAAATAATAAAACAACTTCTATAAATTCCCACTTGAAACTAACTATTAGGTTTATGATGTGAAGGTCATAGAGATTTGACAAAGATAGCTTAAGTGTAGTGGTGAGCTGAAGTCTAGGGTCAGTGGCTTGGAAAAGAAGAATTAAAGAACCCATTGTTGAAAACACTTTGGGGGAATCTTGCTGAAAAGGGAAGCAAAGAAACAATCAGTGGCTAGTGGGGAAATGAAGGTCAAGACAAGCTTTTTTTAATGAAAACATAACAACTTATCTTTATGCCCTTGAAAATGTTCCATGAATACAAGAAAATTTCACAGTATAGGAGTAAATAGGGAAAAATATTCTTTTTGACCTATCAACATCATTTCGTGGAGTTGATTACCTATTCTTCCTTGATATACTTTCTTCATGTGGCATCAAGGACTCTACCATCTCTTGGTTTGCGTCTGAATTTCTGGTTACTACTTCTCAGTTTGGTTTACAGGTTCCTCTTTATCTACTTGTCTTCTTAATATTGGTATCCCAGGCCTTAAGACTTAGCTCTATAAACACTCTATTAAAGATCACCTCCAGTCTTACAGCTTTAAATATTTTCTAAAGGACTTGATTTTCAAATTTAAATCTACCCCTAGGTCTCTTTCTTAAACTTCAGACTGCTGTATACATCAGAATGCCCCAAATGTCCACTTGAATGTTTAATTTACATCGCAAGATCAAATTTTTTTCCCAAAACTGAACTGGCTTTTTGTTTCATTTTATTTTGTTTTAGACTTTTCACTTTGACCAGCACACTGCTTCTACCACAGTCTTCCCTATCTCAAATGGGGACAATTTCATTTTTCTGCTAATATAGAGCAAAAAAAAAAAAATTGGAATAATCCTTTTCAAGTTTATTTCTCTCATACTCAACATCTTATTTGTCAGAAAAATCCCGTTGGTGTTACCAGGTTGTAATTTTTTCTCACCACCTCCATCAGAATCATTCCAGTCCCAAAAGTCCACTGTTCTTTTGCCTGGATTTGTGCATAGTCTTTTAACTGCTGCCATTCTGGTCCTTTGTTCTTAGCACGGCAGCCAGAGTTGTTCTGTTAAATACCAGGCAAATATAACCTGTTCAAAATATCCTATTGTTTCCTCATTTTATCATAGTGAAAGCCACCATTCTTACAATGGTCTACAAAATCTAATTTATCTGACTGCAATTATGTCTCTGACTTTGTATCTTACTATTGTTTCATTTGTTCTCTTTGTCTCACTCAAGTTGGTTTTCTTGCTGTTTTTTGACTATGTGAGGCACACGACTGTCTTAGGGCCTTTAAACCATTAGCTATTCCTTCAGTCTGGAACTTTTTACATCCTGTTATACATGGGGCTGACTCCCTTAACCTGCTTCAGGTTTGATCAAATTCTACCTTCTTAAAGATGCCTTCCTTACCACCCTGCTTACAGTCGCAAACACCAACTCCCCACTTTGGGTCCTCATTATGCTGCTCTATTTTTTCTTCCATAGGACTTTCCATAAAATGTACTTATTTATCTTGTATATATTTGTTTACCCTTCTAGAACATAAAAGGAGAAGGCAGGAATTTTTTTTTTTTTTTTGGTTTGTATTTTTCACTGATGTATCTCAGTGACAGAAAGTTACATGGTAACTATTCAATAAATAATAAATATTTGTGAATAAATGAATGAATGGGTGGATTTGAAGGGCAGAGTACAATGGGTACGACTTTTTTCAGCTTAAATCAATTTGTTGGCTCACTTTTCTGGCAATATTCCAGAATTGGAATCTAATGAACTAGGATAATATAGTAAAGAAATAATTGAGCAGACATTGTGATTAAAGAAGAAGAAGGAGCCAAAAAGGTTTCCAAGATACACCATAAAGAGAAATAGGAAAATTGAGGTTTAGTGTGTGTGAGGACCTAATATGTGGGGGTTGGGGGATCATAGGGGTGGAGAAAAGGAAGAGGAAGAAGAGGTGACTGGAAGGAGAAGACAAGGGAGGGAAGAGGGAGAGAATAAATTCAGGAGAAGGGGTGTTTATTATTTGTGACAACAAAGGAATATTCAAGTGGAAATGTTACATCTCATTTGCAACAGGAGACTTGAGTTGGAGATAATGATATGGAGATAAGAATATTACACATAGAGATTATTTTTGAATCTCTAGAAGCAGATGTAATCCTCAAAGAAAAGAGTGTAGACCTGTAGATAATAGGTTGGAGAATGTGAATGAAGAAGAGAAGAAGTTGAGGAGATAAAGATGTGGTTTAGAAGGATCAGGATATTAGAAGTTAAGTAAAGAGAATTTCAAGAAGTTCTTCAATATTCAATGACATCAAGCAGTGGAGTACCAGGAGAATGAGAAGCTATAAACTAAAAATTATACACAAGGTAGCCATCAAGAGTGCACTTTCAGTGTAGTGATGGTGGTAGAAAAAGGATTGTGGATAATTTAAGATGAGATTAAATGATGAGAAGAAAGGAGACTGAGTACAGATATTGAAGAAGGTTGACTCTGAAAGGAAGGAAAGGAATTGGATGAAGCTAATACAGTATGAGGTTCTGTGCTGTGGTGATTGTTTATTTATTTATTTTTGAATATTTTGTAGCCATCTTTTAATTTTTCAGAATATTACTTTATACTGATCTTAACTACTGATACTGGAAGTGAATTTTTAAGCTTTCCTCCATTCAAGATGTTTTATAATAGCACTGTATGTGTTTTGTATAACTGTATATTAATGTATTAATTATATGTGACTATATATTGAATTCTTGTGCTTTTTGTTGTGTGTAATAATTATTTCATTTGAACCTTAATTTCCTTCTTATGGTTCAGTGACAGCCAGAGAATATACTTATTCTTTGCTATTGATGCCTAAAATATTAACAACGACAATAACAAAACCAAAGATCACAATGTACTTTTTTTTTGGCATTAAGCCCTTACTGTAGTGAGCATTAAAAATAAACAAGTAAACTGCTTTGTCTCTCCATTCTAGAGACATCATATTTTGAAATTTTAGACTTTCATTATTTCTTTGGAAAATTTGTTTCAAAATAAAATGTTCTCCTTAGTGTCACACTAAAGTAAATAGATCAGATAATCAACCTGACCCCATCATGCATAATTTTAATTTTAATTTTAATTCTTTATAGAAATAATGACAGGTCATTACTTAAGTCTTGGTTGAATGGACACAGATTTGTTTTTATTGTACCTCATTGAGAGTCTGTTTCTTATATATATGAGTTTATTAATGGTATTGTCAAAATGCTTCGACTTTCAGAATCATTATTTTCAATAATGAGGATTATTATTTTGATATCATACTAGATTTTTTCTAAAAATTTAACCAGAAATTATCTTTAGTTCTTTATAGACTATGAGTGACTATCTCCATTTAAAAAATATCTATGTCAATTATTACTTTACCTCTACTTCAAATTTTAATTTATTTTAATCTTCAAGGACACAGCTAGTGTTAATAAGTTGATTTGTTTCTATTGCTATTTGTTTAAGCCTAGCATTTATAGTAACACCCATTTTTTCACAACAGTAATTTTTCCAGGACACTTGTGGCTTTCAAATTTCAAAATGTTTTAAAATAATTTTAAAATTTTATAAATATCCTCCCCTCCATTCTGCATTTTCATTTATTATTCTCATGTGTGTCATTGTTACTTTTATTGTTATGTTAAATTGTATAAAATTGCCATTCTTGTAGATTAAAAGTGGTCAAATATTAGCTATTTCAAATGGTTTAACTTAATTTGTAAGTATCTCTAAATAATAGTACATGCTATTATCTTTATGTTGAATTTTATATATGTGTTTTCATGTATATATAAAACGTAGTATATTTTCACCTTGTCTTTTTCATAAAAATTGTTTTTGAGGATTCCCCATTTTGATATCTAATTCATTCATTTTAGCATGTCTATTAATATTCCACTTTATGAAGAAAGTATAGATTATCTGTTTTCATGTGGTGTTAGATTTTCTCTTTCTATAATTTATAAAATTTTGCAACTAACATTTTGTAAGTGTCTCCTTTTGTGCATTTGTGTAAATTTCTGTAGAAAAGACACGATGAACGTATTGTAGGCTTCTAACCTATTCTTATCTTCCACTTTGCTATTGCCAAACTGTTTTTTAAAGTGATTGAACTAACATGCATTTCTACTGCAACAAGCAAGCAAACCATTTGCCTGTGTTCTAATCAACATACTTTGTTAAATATTTTTGCCAAAATCATGAATATAAAATAGTCCCTTATTTTATTATTTTTGTTTTAATTCTAGCCTCTTTAATAACTAGTAAAATCTAAAAAAAATGTTTATTTGGCATTCAAGTTTTCTTTTCTGTGAATTTTTTGTTCCAGTATACCTTTTGTTAAATTTTCCATTGCATTATTTTCTTTATCTGTAAAAGTTATGCTTATAATACACATTGAAATGTTTTAATGAGCTATATTGATTGCATATTAATTACAAAAATATTTCTTGCGATCACTTGACTTTTTGTAGTTTTTATACTTTTGTTCTGTCACACAGGAGTTTTGAATTTTAACATTGGCAAATAAATTGATCACTTCTCTTATTGTTCATATATTTTTATCTCTTGCTTAAGAAGTTCTTTTTTTATCCTGATGTAAGTCATATATATGTATATTTTCCTGAAATTAATTTTTATATTATATGTGAGGTAGATATTTAATTTAACTTATTTTTATTGGCATATTCTCATCCCACTGATTTTTATTGAACACCCATTATTTTCTTACTGATCATTAAAGCCACCTCTATCGTATCTCAAACTTCAATTTTATGATAGTGTGTTTAACATCTTGTTTCAGAGGTCAATTTGATTAACTTCTTGCCAAAAGCTATAGCATTTGATTAACTTTTGATATCCTACAATGTGAGATTCTTCCTACTAGTCTTCAACATGAGTATTCTTAGATCTTACTCCTCCAAATGAATTTTAGAATCAGCTTATATGAAAATACTTTTTGAGTTTTTATATTGGAATTGAATTAAATTCATATGACATTTTAGAAATAATTTGTATTATTATCATATTGATATTTTTCCTCCATAATTATGGCATATAATTCTATTTATTTAGTTCTTCTTTTATGTCTTTTAATAAATTTCTGCAAACAAGACATTCTTGCCTTTTGTTATATTTATTCTTAGAACTGGCTGGGTGCAGTGACTCATGTCTGTGGTCCCAGCATTTTAGGAAGCCAAGGCAGGAGGATTGCCTGAGTCCAGGAATATGAGACAAGCCTGGGCAATGTAGCTAGACCTCATCTCTACAAAACTCAAAATATTAGCTGGGTGTGGTGTTGCATGCATGTAGTCCCAGTTACGCGGGAGGCTGAGGTAGAAAGATCACCGGAGCCCAGTAGTAGGTCAAGGCTATAGTGAGCAGTGATCATGCCACTGAACTTAAGCCTGGGTGACAGAGTGAGACCCTGACCCCCTCCCCAATAAATAAATAAATAAATAAATAAATAAATAAATAATCTATTCCTAGGTGTCTCAAGGTTTTGGTGATACTGTAAATATTATCTTTTATAATATTATACATATTATCTATTTCATATTATATTTGTTCCTGCTATAAAGAAAAATGATGGATTTTAATATATCATTCTTATTTCTTACACCATTTTGGAATTCATTAATTTTAACAGTTTGACTACAGATTAATTTGGGTTTTCTGTGGAGAAAGTCTTCTTTTGCAAATAATGTATGTATTTATTTTAATTTTTATGCTTTTTATTGGTTTTCTTTGTCTAAATGTTGGATCTAGATGTTCCCTTAACAACATTGAAAAAAAAAACAATGGGAGCAAGCATCCTTAATTCATTATTACATTAGTTGAAATGCCTTGACATTTTTTTCTTTAAATAAGAGGTTTGCTGTATCACCTTAAAAATTTTCCACCTATTCCTAATAGTGCAGGGTTTTCTATATGAATATGATGTATTTTTCACATGTCAGATTTAATTTGTTAATATATTGTTTTTGCGTCTATGATTACAAGTGTGATTGGGTCTGTGGTTTTCCTTTCTCCTATGTCTTTGAGAACATGTCCAGACTCTCTGATGTATGGCCTGTTTTACCTTGGGCAAGTTTGTTAATGTCTATATGTTTCAGCTTCCTCATTTGTAAAATTAAGATAAAAATAATATCTTGCAATAGTGTTCTTGGAAGGATTAAATAAGATAACATACATAAAGCACTTGGAACAGGGCTGCTACTTATATGCAATAATTATTAGCTGTCTTTGTCATCATCATTAATATCAAGACACATTTATAAACTACATTTTTTCCACTAAAATACATAAAGGTGAAGAATATTTTTATGTATATTCTAAGATCTGTCTCTAGCTGCTATTTCTGGACATTTTGTTCTAATATTTCTAGTTACTATTGCTCAGGACTATGGATGGCAGACATTTGGTGCCCATAGACTGCTCAACTCTTTCAACTTCCACCGTGTTCCTAAGAAAATCTGGATCAATTCATCAGAGGTTTTCCTAAAGAAATCTGTCAAGGTTACTCAATTCAATACCACAAATATGTGTTTGATTGTGTGATTTCTGTATGATTGTATTCATGTTGTTGTATCTAAGAAATCTTTGGCCAAGTCAAGGTCACAAAAATTTTCCTATTTGTCCTAGATATAGTATTAAGTTAGTTCTATTTTCCTTATTGAATTAAAATTTTGTATAAGGTCATGATATGGGTTGAGCTACTTTAAAAAAAAAAAAAGATATCTAATAGTCCAAAACCAGAGAATTGTACCTTTTCTATTTGTCTTTGCTACTTTGTCAAAATACAGTAGATCTTATATGATTTTATTTTTAGATATTTCATTGCTACTGTGCAGATAAATAATTGATTTTTATTTATTGATATTGTACCCTGCAACTTTGCTCAACTCATTTATTAGTTCTTATTTTAGTTGATTCCTTAGGATTTTTTATATACAAAAGATGGTTTTCTTCTACTTTTTCATTATGGATATTATTTACTTATTTTTTTCTTGCCTAATTACCCTGGCTAATTCCAGAAAAATGTTGAATAGAAGTGGCAAAAGTAGACATTGTTAGCTTGTTCCTGATGTTAGAGAGAAAGCATTTAGTGTTTCATCATTAAGTATGATATTATCTGTTGATTTTTCACAGATCCCCTTTCACAGATGAGGAAGTTCTTTCTTTCAGAGTTAGTTGCTTTCTTTTATCTTTAACCAGCGTTAAAATTAAAAAATGCATCTATTGAGATGACCATGAGTATATTATCAATATTGTATACCACTAAATTAATTTTCCTGTGTTAAACCAGCCTTGTATCTTTGTGATAAATTCTACCCACTCATGATATATAATATTTTTTATGGTCCTGCATTTGGTTCACTAGAGTTTTGTTATATTTTTGCATCTATATTCATAAGGCATATTGGTCTATAGTTTTCTTGAGATGTCTTTGTTGGTTTTTTGGTGTTAGGATAATATTGGTTTCATAGAATAATTTGAGGAGTATTTCTTTTTTTTTGGAAAAGCATGTGAAGAATTTGTGCTACTCATTTTTTAAATGTTTAGTAGAATTCACCATTAAAAGCATTGGATTATGGAATTTTCTTTGTGGAAATTGTAAAAATTGCTAATTTAATCTCTTTACTTGTTATAAATCTATTACGCTTGTCAATTTCTTTTCAAAGTCAGCTTCAGAAGTTTATGTACTTATAGAAATTTGTCCATTTAATCTAATTTTTGGGACACAGTTTTTCATAGGAATCCTTATAATCCCTTTCAGATCTGTAAAGTCAGCATAAATTTCCCTCCTTTATTCCTGATTTTGAAAATTTGAATCTTTTCTTGGTCAGTCTAGCTGAATAGGTTTGTCAAATTTGTTGATCATTTCCAAAAACCACCTTTTGTTGGTTTTCTTGCTTTCCTATTCTTGATGTCTACTTCATTCTTTATAATGGCCATCCTTCTGGTTTCTTTAGGTTTAGTTTGCTCTGATTTTTCTAGTTTCTTAATGTAGAAAATGAGGTTATTGATTTGATAAAATTAGTTTTAAATATAGGTTTTTATAGCTATAGATATCTCTTTAAACACTGCTTCCCTTAAATTCCACAAGGTATGGTATATTATGTGTTCATTTTCATGAATCTCAGAAGACTTTTCAATTTTCATATTTCTTCTTTGACCATTGGCTATCAGGGATGTGTTCTTTAATTTTTACACATTTGTTAATTTTATAAATTTCCTTCTGTTACTGACTTCTAATTTCATTCCAGTGTGATCCAAGAACATAAATTATTTTAATTTATTGTTTTATGGCCTAACATATGGTTTGTCTTAGAGAATGTTTCAGATGTGCTTGAGAAGAGTGTATTCTGCTATTGTTGGATGGAGTGTTCTGTAGATGTCTAAGTCCAATTTGTTTATAAAGTTGTTCAAATCTTCTGTCTCTTTATTTATCTTCCATCTAATTACTGTCTTCATGAGTGAAAGCAGGAGTCTTTAGTATTGTTGTTAAATTGTCTATTTTGCTTTTCAAGTCTGTCAGTTTTTGTAGTTTTTACTGTCGTTAGATACATATATGTTTATGATTGTTTTATCTTCTCGATAGATTGGCATCTTAAAATGTCTTTCTTGTCTCTTGCAACAATTTTTGTGTTAAACTCTATTATGTCTGATGATAGTATAGCAACTCAGCCTCTTTTTTGATTACTGTTTGTGTGATATATGTTTTTCCATCTTCTTTTTTGAACTGTTTTTATTTTTATTTTAAAGATGTGGGTTACAATTCAGGATTAGGTATACAAGTGGTCATCATACAGATAACGTTTGGGCCTCCCTTTGGTCCCCACTTTGCCTGGTTTGACATCAAGTGCCCTTATTGATGCTGTGTCCTCACACCACCTCCAACCTGGTAGTATCCTGCCACTGCCAATCCCTTTCTTAAAGTATTACGTTATTTGTTCAGGGTCCGCTTATGAGTGAGAACATATGGTACTCTATTCTTTGTTTCTGTGATAGATCACTGAGTATGATAGACTCTAAATCCATCCAAGTTGCTGCGGGGTCCATATATTTGTCCTTTTTTATAGCTGCATAATATTCCATTGTGTATTTTTTTAATCCTGTTCAGTTTTGATGGGCAGCATGGTTGGTTCCATGTTTTTGCTATTATGAATAGCCCTGCAATAACCATGTGTGTGTAGGTATCTTTTTTGTAGAATGATTTGAGTTCATCCAGGTATATTCCCAATAAGGGGATTGCCAGGTCATATGGAAGGTCAATTTCTAGTTCTTTCAAAAGTTGCCACACTGTCTTCCAAAGAGGTTGCGCTAGTTTCCATTCCCACCAGCAGTGTAGAAGTGTTCCTTTTTCTCTACATCCATGCCAGCATCTGTTGTTGTTTGTTTTATTAATGATGGCCATACTTACTGGGGTTAGGTGGTATCTCATTCAACCTATTTGTTTCTTTGAATGTGGAGTTTGTCTCTTGTAGTAAGCATATAAGTGGGGCATGTTTGTTTGCTTTTCTAGTCTTTCAATATTTACTATTTGAAGTGCTGAAACCATTTACATTTAACATAATTACTGAGAAGATAGTTTCAATGTTACTTTGTTTTCTACATGTTTTAATGTCTTTTTTGTTTATTCCTTCATAACTGTCTTCTTTGTGTTAAATAGATATTTTCTACTGTACCAATTTAATACCCTTGTCATATCTTTTACTTAGTTTTTGTCTAGGGTATTGCAAGAAATATCTTAACTTATAAAAATATAGTTCAAATTAATACCGATTCAATACTAATAGTATACAAAACTTTGCAAAACCGTTATAGTTTCTGTTTCCTCTGCCTTCTTTTGTGCTGTTATTCTTATACAAATTAGGCCTTTTTTACATTGAATGCTCATTGAAACAGATTATGATTATTACTTTATAAAGTTATCTTCTAAAACATAGAAAGAGAAAAAGAATTACAAATAAAAAGACATTTGTACTCTCATATTAGTTTATGTAATTACATTTATAGAAGCTCTTTATTTTTTCATATGGATTAAGTTTATGGTCTAATATAATTTCATTTTCAGCCCAAAGGACTTCCTTTAGTGTTTCTTGTAGAGGAGGTCTGCTAGTGATAAAATCTTTTTTTAAAAAAATCAAAGATGTGGGATACAATTGAGGATTAGGTATATACAAGTGATCATTATACAGGTAAAGTTTGGGCCTCCCTTTAGTCACCACTTTGCCTAGTTTGAGTTCAGGTACCCTTATTGAAGTTATGTGCTCCTCCCACCCCTGGCAGTTTCCGGCTACTACCAATTCCTTTCTTATAGTATAATGATAAATGTTCAGTGTTCGCTTATTAATGAGAAAATTTGGTACTCAGTTCTTTGTTTCTGTGATAGATCCTGAATATTAAAGACTCTAAATCCATCCAAGCTGCTGCGGTGTCCATAATTTTGTCGTTCTTTATGGCTGTGTAATATTCCATCATGTATATGTACCACATTTTTCTAATCCTGGCCATTTCGATGGGTGGCACATTTGGTTCCATGTTTTTGCTATTATGAATAATGCTGCAGTAAACATGCATGTGCAGGTATCATTTTTACAGAATGATTTGAGTTCCTCTGGG
>CAUYQG010125180.1:0-12144 GCA_963574415.1 Tarsius wallacei | reverse complement strand
GAAGAATCAAATCAATATAAATCTACCCCTAATTTCCATCTTTCTAGAGTCAGAGAAAGGGTCTAAGACCGACTACACGCTACTATTTTCCCACTCAAAATGAGTTATGGGCCCGAGGCAGAGGATTAAAGTTTGGTCTGTATGCTTAGCACACTGCTGGGCACAAAGGAGAAAAGATCATCTCAGACAGCAAACCTGAGTCCAGACTTAAGCAGCCCCTGTGGCATGTAAAGGGGCAGGTATTGCAGGTCGCTAGGTCCTAGACTGGCACGCAGTCTGTTGCATGTGTTGCTGGAGACTCTTGGTATCTAGAGGTAGTGCCCTGGGCCCTTGGTGGCCATGCAGAGCTAGGCAGACCCCTCATCCTAATTCATCCTAACTTTTCCTTCCCTCCTGGATTTATAGACCGAGAAGCAATTCGGGAGCTAGAGTGTAGCCTGAAGGAAATACGCAAGACTGCCAGTGGGACTGCCCTGTATTATGCTGGCCTATTCCTCTGGCTCACAGGCTGCCATGACAAGGCCAGGGAGTACATTGACCACATGCTGAAGGTCTCCAGAAGCTTCAGAGAGGTACCCACCACAGGCATCATGGAGCAATAGCTGAAGAAAGCGGTGTCCGAACATATGGTGGCAGAGCAGCCCATGATTCCCACAAGGGGCCCAGAAACTGGGGGAAGGCCACACCCAGGCACTGACAAAACTCTCAGTCTCACTGGTGCCCCAACCACATCGTCTCAGGACTTAGCAGAGGTTACACATTTGTCCACTGAGTCTCATCTCTAGATGGGTTTCCAGTGGCCTGCACTATATTTTTAAAAAATCTTGAATAAGTTGCTGCATTTAGAAATCAGAAGTTTTTTTGCTTTAAAGTCCAGATTTCCTGGTTCCTTTGGAAATCCAGATGAGCTGGCCACACTGGGTCAGTCCCTCCCTGTCATGCTCTGTGGGGATGCGTGGTGGCTCAGATCCTGTGTCTCACATGCAGTGTATTTGTACTGGTGTGGACTGTGGAGCTTAGTCTGGGCCACACCCTCTCAGCAGGGCTGAGATCAATTTTCAGGGGTATAAAAATTGGTTCTGGGGAAAGAAGAAAAAAAAAAATCTTACTCTTTATGTAGAAGACACAGATATACATACAGCATACAGTACAAAGATACAGTATATCTGGGATATTAATATTTGTTCAAGGGAAAGAGATTGATGGGAAAAAAAAAAAACTAAAAAGACTAGGGCCAGGCATGGTGGCTCATGCCTGTAATCCCTGCACTTTGGGAGGCCAAGGCAAGAGGATTGCTTGAACCCAGGAGTTTGAGACCATCCTGGGCAACATAGTGAGGCTTTATCTCTATAAAATAATAATAATAATAAAAATCAGCTGAGCATGGTGACACACACCTGTAGTCCCAGGTACTCGGAAGGCTTAGGTGGAAGGATTGCCTGTGGGGAACAGAGCTAGAAGGGGGCCTCCTAGGTGGAGCTGTAAGGATGAGTAGTCAGTCGCTCAGTAGGTGAAGGGATTTGGTTTGAGTGGTGGGGAGGCGCTGGGCAGGGCACTCCAGGGAAAGGACACTGAGGGACCTGGCCACAAGAGGGAGCAGGCTGCCAGGGATCTACTGGTGGCTGTTCCTGGTGGGGACTTGGGATCTAGGGTGGGGCACGGGTAGGCTAGATCAAGGTAGTGCAGGACCTAGGGCTTCATCTTCCATCTTGTTCTCTTCCCAGGGCTATGTGCTCAAAGGCTGGGTGGACCTCACCTCAGACAAGCCCCACACTGTGAAGAAAGCCATAAAGTACCTGGAGCAAGGAATTCAGGACACCAAAGATGTGCTGGGGCTGATGGGAAAGGTGGGCAGTGGGAAGGGGTGGGAGTTTCCCTGGCTGGGTGCCTGGAGCCAGAGACCCACCATGTGACCCCAGGCCAGATCCTTAGTCTCCACGTGCCTCATCTGTAGATGAGAGCTGAGGCCCAGAGAGGATCAGCAACCAGCCCAGGGTCCTAGAGCCCAGGGTCACCCCACTTCTCATACTCCTTCCTGCTTGGTCCGAGTTTCCATCTCTTTCTGCGCAGGGGTCTTCTCGGGGTCTGTTTTTCCTTCATCCTCTTAGGTTTTCTCTCGTGGCCTCTTTGTTAGTTTCACTCACCGTCCTTTTTCTCCCTTTCTGCTTTTCTTGCACCTTTCTCATTTTACTTCTTCCCACCTGTTGAGTTCCCTTAGCTGGCCATAGAGAAGGGAGTTATGTATTTTATTTGTTTTGTGTTTTCTGATCTTAATTTAAACTAAGTTCCTTTTTTCTCATTGAACCACTCTTTGAGAGAAAAACTATCCTCTTATCCTCTTCTGTTTGTGTACAGTTTTCTTATAAAATGAATAAATACTCATTTAAAAAAAAACAGAAGTCTAAAAAAGTCAAAGGATGGGCAACCCTTTTGGGTCCCCTCCCTCTGTGGGAGCTTTTCTGTCCTCTCAATAAGTCAAAAGATGAATTTCAGTGGCGGCCTCAGTCCTGCCGCTCCCAAGCAGCTCATGCTAACATTTTAGGGCAGCGTCTTCTGGTCCATTTCCTGTGCTTGGGTGCAGGTTATGCCTTAGCCAGTTTTCCAGACAGCAGAAGCAACTGAGATTATCCTGAGGAGGCTCCCCAGGGAACACCTTTGGGGCCAGCACCTTCGGGTAGAGGAGGTGGGCTGTAAACAGTCATAGCAAAGGCCTCAGCCAACTCCACAGGAAGTTCTGGTGCCAGGACGGCCCTTCGGCATACCCCCTCAATGACCAGACACTGGATGTGGGCTCCCCAGGGAAAAGTGTGACCTGGGACTCAGCAGTCCTCCTCAACCAAGGGCTATCATCCAGGAGGCAGACCATATTGCGTGTGGCAGCTGCCAGCCATTCTGGTCCTGAGGAGGGGTCCACACAGCGGTCATGGGAGGAAGACGGTGTTGGACCATAGTTAAACCTAGGACGTGTTGTCATTTAGTTTCTTTTTCTTTGAATAATATTTTGTCACAAGCAAATGTCAGTATGAGCATCTCCATAAAGCCAGTCCCCTATTGTGTGGGCATAATGTCATTTACCAGCCCAATCCCCTATTGTTTGGATGCTGGGATTATTTCCAGTTGTCCACATAGAGTGCTGTAGTGAAGACGCGTAGACGTAAATCTTCATTTTTTAGGATAATCCACTTGTTTTTAGTGACACGTCTCTGAATGGAGGGTTACTATAGGTCTAATGTAAGCCATCCTTTCAGAGGCCAGTTTTAAGTCTCTTTGAAGCATTGCCCTCGCCCTCGGGGCACCTGTGTCATGCCTCTCCCAGGAGAACCTGGTGGCTGGCACTGGCCTGCAGAGGCCATGACCCCAGCCCAATAGGCCTTGACAGGAAAGACCAAAAAATACCTCCACGGCCTTGCTATGGAAGGAGTTGCCCACAAACCCTAACTGACTCAGAGTTGCTAAACTGGACCTCAGTGAGCAGTTTCGGTGATGACATTCAGGAAAGCACACGGGAAATGAATAGGCAATTTGTGGAATTGGAAAGTGTCCAGTGACCCCAGCTCTCCCCCCTCAGGGTGGCCCTCACATGGCCTTGTTCTGTCCCAGGCCTGCTAAGTTTCCCAAGCTCGGGGCTCAGATGTCTCCCTGGAGACCCTGCCCTGCCTGTCCAAGACCCCAAGACAGTTGCGAACCTTGGTTTGTCACTCTGAGGGATGGCTGCTGCCCTGAGTCAGGGCCCAAGTACTCCCTGGCTCTGCTGAGGACTCACAATGCCCATGTGTCAGGCTCTCCTCCTGTCTTTTTGGAAACACCGACACCCACACCACCTCTGTGGGCACTGACGAAGGCTCTTCACTCCCAACAGGCAACGTACCTCATGATGCAGCAGAGCTACTCTGAGGCCCTGGAGGTGGTGAACCAGATCACCGTGGCCTCAGGAAGCTTCCTGCCAGCCTTTGTTCTGAAGATGCGGTTGTTCTTGGCTCGGCAGAACTGGGAGCAAACGGTAGAAATGGGATACAGGTGAGCCACTGCCCAGATGCGCTGCCTCCTTCCTTTCCAAGCCAAGGGTGCTATGATGTGCACGCTGCCTCTTATGAGATGTAAAGGTAAATGTCACCAACAGAAGAGTTAGAAATGGTGAGCATGGCTACATGGGAGGGAGAGAAGAGAGAGGACTGGTATAAGCAAACTACTCACCCACCGTAACACGAGGCCTGGAGCTGGGGCCTACGAGGAACTGAGGTGCAGGCATACTTTTTAGAAGATGTGAAGGGAACTGAAAAGAGCCCAAAGCAGCAAGAGTTACAGGATGGAAAGCAGTTGCCTCTGAGGAGTGAAGGGAGAGATTCAGTTTTTTAAAACTGGGTAAGGCCAGCTGCGGTGGCTCACGTCTATAATCCCTGCACTTTGGGAGGCCGAGGTGAGAGAATTGCCTGAGCCAATGGGTTTGAGAACAGCCCGGGCAACTTGGGGAGACCTCATCTTTACAATAAATCAAAAAAAAAAAAATTAGCCAGGCGTGATGGCACGTGCCTATAGTTCCGGCTACTTGGAAGACTAAGGTGAAAGAATCGCCTGAGCCCAGCAGGTTGAGGCTGCGGTGGCCGGGAGTGTGCCACTGCACTCCAGCCTGGGTGACAGAGAGAGCCTCCAACTCAAATAAAAGTAAATAAATAAATAAATAAAACTGTGGGTATGATATACTTTAACAAAAGCTGGCTGGGCTCAGTGACTCAGCCTGTAATCCCAGCACTTTGGGAGGCTGAGGCGAGTGGATTGCCTGAACCCGCAGGTTTGAGACCAGCCTGGGCAACTTGGCGAGACCTCATCTCTACAATAAATCAAAAAATTAGCCAGGTGTGGTAGCACGCGCCTGTAGTTCCAGCTATTTGGAAAGGTGAGGCGGAAGGATAGCATGAGCCCAGCAGTTCGAGGCTGCGGTGGCCATGAGTGTGCCACTGCACTCAAGCCTGGGCAAATGAGACTCTGACTCAAAACAAACAACAACAACAAAAAAAACAGCTTCAGGGGAAAAGGTCCCTGGTGAGTTTGAGAGAAGGCTTTTAGTAGCTGGCTGGGTACAGAAGCCAGAGAGCAGAGCAGAAATCTCAGGAGTTACTGGGATGTGTGAAAGCCAGGCACCAAGTGTGAGGTGATCTTGAAGCATTGTGAAGAGAAATAAAGACAGCTTAATAAGGGGAGGTTGGGCTAGGCATAGTGACTTACATCTGTAATCCTGGCACTTTGAGAGGCTGAGGCAGGAGGATCACTTGAGCCCTGGAGTTCAAGACTAGCCTGGGCAACATAGTAAGACCCCTATCTCTGTAAAACAATAACATAATTTAAGAAGAAGGGTTATTTGATGGAAGACTTTTTGAGGACATTTCCTCAATCCCTGAAGCGTCTCTCTTTAAACAATAACACTTTTCCTATTATCACAGTAATTCTAAAATATGTCGTCCTCTTTTTCATTCTAAAAAGAGTTAATGGCCCATGAGTTATTGCTTGGAATTATAACTGAATTATGTGGTCATATACAACACAGTTCTGAAGAGAACAAAACACAAGCAAATCTCTTCCTTCTCTGTGGAGAGATGCTAAGTCCTCTGAGGATGACTGGAATTTCAGTCTGATAGCAAGGTGCTGGCAGCAAATCAAAAGTGACTCTACCCTGCCCGGTCCGCAGGTGTCACCAGGGCAGGAACTGTGTGGGCCTTCAGCTTCCCTCTCTTAGTGTAGACCTGGCCTGTGCCTTGGCAAGAGCCTGCTTTGAGGGCCTAACCGTGGGCCAACAGCTTACCTAGAAGCACCTGGCTGAAGGCCACACCTGGGTGTGTGTGGCCTTTCTCGCCCTGGCCTTGCTGTGCCCACATGCAGAGACAGTGTTTGGCGCTGACAGGTTGAGTTCAGGACCCTAAGCGCCTTCACACGGAGGAGTCTTCCCAGTTAGTGGGGCTCATAGAATTCCCTCGCAGTTTTTTAAAAAACTGCTCTATCTGGGTATGTTTCTCTATTCTTCCCTGATATTATTTTTCCTCATCAATATTAAAATAGTTTCTCTGTCTTATCAGTCTTTTTAAGGAACTAGCTTCAAGTTTTGTAGATCCCTTCTATCATATCTTTATTTTCTAATTTATTAACTTCTGTTCTTTATCATTTCCTGACAGCAACTTCCTTCGGAGTTATCCTGTTATTATTTTCTGACTCTTGAATTGGATGCCTGGCTTATCCATTTTCAATTTCATTTTAGAATATAAACATTTATGTCTACGGGTGTTCCTTGAGGTGTTATGTTAGCAGTAGCTACACATTTGACACATTTGGATGTATGGTATTTTCAGTATCATTTGGTTCTAAGAGTTTTCTAATGTTCATTCTGATTCTTCTTAAGTCCATATGTTACTTAAAAGTGTGTTGGGGGCCAGGCTCAGTGGCTCAGCCTGTAATCCCACCACTTTGGGAGGCTGAGGCGAATGAATCACCTGAGCCCACGGGTTCAAGACCAGCCTGGGCAACTTGGCAATACCTCGTCTCTACAATAAATAAAAAATTAACCGGGTGTGGTAGCATGTGCCTATAGTTCCGGCTACTTGGAAGGACCGCCTGAGCCCAGCAGTTCAAGGCTGCGATAGCCGTGAGCATGCCACTGTACTCCAGCCTGGGCAACAGAGTGAGACTCCAACTCAAAAAAAAAAAAAGTGTGTTGGCGTTTTTTTTAAAATGTGTAAATGTCTGAGATTCACAGTGGCCTCAGAATCATCAGAAATAGTAAGGACTCTTTCAATGCTGATTGTGCCTAATAATGTTAGAATTTTGTGTATGTTAATTACAGTAACCCTTTATTAAGCGGAAGGTCATTCCCTCACCAGCCTAAAAAATATAATTTTTTCTATTACAAAACAGAATATTGAAAACCTCGTAGTATGATCAGAAACTGTATCTTCAAAATGACACATGATTGAAACCAAGGTTTCCTTTCCATCTTATAGCCAGAGACAGCCCCCTAAGTGCCTTCTACCCCCACCCCCTGACCATGGTACCATGGTCATATCTGGTTAGTTGGGTTATGTAGGTTTCTATGAGAAAGACATCCTCAAATACACGACTTAACACAAAAGGTCATTCCTCTTGCAGGTGAAAGCTTGGGTGGTGGTTCAGGACTGGGATGGTGGCTTAACTGTGGGGGGCCCCAGACCCCTCTGGCTTATTGCTCTACCTTTCCTGGGATGTTGCTGACATCATCCATATTCTAGACAGCAGGAAGGAAGAAAGGGAAGAGAGGGAAGTCATGCTGCTAGAGCACAACTGGACAGCACATCTTCACTCGTGCTTACAACCTGTTGGCCAGACCTTAGTCACATGGCCACAGTCAGGCTGCAAGGGGTACTGGGAGATGCAGTCTGTATTCTGAGTGACTGACTAATTTAGGAGTTCTATTATTAAAGGAAGAAGGGGAGAATAGATATTAGAAGACAATCAGAATTGCTACCACACCATCCTGGCCTTGCCTATCAATAATCTTTCTCTCTCTCTCATTTATTTTTGTTGTTGTTGTTTTGAGTTGGAGTCTCACTCTGTCGCCCAGGCTGAAGTGCAGTGGCACAATCACAGCTCACTGCATGCAGCCTCAACCTCCTGGGCTCATGCGATCCTTCCGCCTCAGCCTCCTGAGTAGCTGGGACTACAGGCATGCTCCATCATGCCTGGCTAATTCTTTTATTTTTTGTAGAGACGCGGTCTTGATATGTTGCTTAAGCTCATCTTGAACTTCTGGGCTCAAGTGATCCTCCCGCCTCAGCCTCCCAAAGGACTGGGATTACAGGCAGGAGCACCCGGCTTGCCTAACAGCACCCTTCATACATGTGCCTTCCTCTTTCAGAATCCTAGAAAAAGATGGGAGCAATATTGATGCCTGCCAAATTCTAACTGTGTATGAGCTTGTAAGAGAAGGAAACATGACCACAGTAAGTCCTGTTAAGACTCAAAAGTGGAGCCTTGAAAGAGAGGCAAGGAGGAGTGCCTCATAAACTGCTCCTTCACACCCCATTCCCCAGCCCCCATCCAAAGGCCTTGATGGGTGCCCCCTAGATCTCAACTTCCACCACCCCTGTACTTCCTGTCAAGGAGGTCTGCTCTGGTCTGGTTCTGTGGATGGTATAACTTGAGAATGAGGCAGCATTAGGCAGTGTGGGAGCCTCCTAATGTGTAAAATGAATATAATTCCACAGCGGTGAGGATCTCATAAGGACTGAATGCCATGAGAAGTGGCAAAGTTTGGAACAGTGCCTGGCACGCTACAGTAATTCCATCAACGTTAACTGGTAGTAGAAGTCATGGTAGTGTTTCGGAATTCAGGAAATGCCATCTTTTTTAGGGAATGATTGGAATTGCTCAGGTGTTAGCCAGGTAGCACCTGACCCCAAACTTGCTCCTAAGCCTTACAGTTTTCCAAAGAAAGGCTCACTGCAGCCTCAGACCTCCTGGGCTAAAGTGATCCTCAGCCACTTCCAAAGAAAACTATCATAGCCCTCAAATGCAGTCAGGAACACTTAGAATTCTTAATAAGACCTCAATGCCTAGACAGGTTCTTATTTTTAAAAAGAGATTGTGTTTTAGCCAAAGTATTGCCTTTTGAATAAACAAAATACATTACCCTTGTGGAGAGTGCGGCAAATCTAGAGTCTCTAAGGGGTCGTGGTGGGAAGGGGAAGCTTTGGGTTCCATCTGCACAGCTCTGAGGCTGTGGGTTTTGTGGGATGGGGTGAAGTGGACAGGGCAGTCTATATTTGAAAGAGGCCCCAGTACTGTCTCTGGGTAGGAACAAGAGAATAGGCCTCTCCTCAGCTCCCTGTGACTCCAGAGCCCTGGTCAGGGCTTCCTGGTGCCTGGCCTGTGGGTTAATCCCCAGGGCAGAATTAGCATTTAATACCCTTCCTTCACTCCTACCTCAAACCCTGGGACCCACAGCTTGCCCAATCCAGCAGCCCTGTTCTAATCTTGTTTGTGCTTACTGAACAGAGTAGACACACGCCATCCAAGTTTCTCCTTTGGCATTTCTTTGCAGCTGGGAAGTAAGAATTCCCTGCTCCTGGGTAGGGAGTGGGTAGAAGAGTCATTTGGAAAGAACCCAAGCTTTGGAATCAGTTACCTAGCTGGCCGGGTGACCTCAGACAAATTGCCTAACCTTTCTACCCTTTCGTCTGCTGTACTGGAAAGTTTGGATGGTTACACTGACTTGCAGAGTTGCTCGGAGGGCTCACTAGAATGACAAAGAGGCACCGATGTGGTGACTCATGTCAAAATGTAGCAGAGGCTTCTGGGCCAGAACAGGTGGTTTGCTGCTGGCTTGGCAGGCAGCGGTGTGGACACAGTGGGGGCTGGCTCCTGGCTCTGCCTGATGGGTCTGAAAGGGCAGCTTCTCTCCAAACTCAGGGGCAGGGGGGCTCTGCCAGCTCTGGGTGAATAATGTTCCTGAAAACTCCACCTACAGGGCTTTGAAGTAATTCTGATGCCTGAGCCACCTAATTCAGTTAAATATGAATCTCTAGGTATGGACATGGGGGGGAGGGTGCTCCTGGGCATGGGTATTTTTGAAATCTCCCAGCTGATGTTACTGTGCAGGCAGGGTTGAGGACCAGGGCCCAACTCTGACTTTGCATGTCGCATGTTGACATTATCTGTTTTGTCCCTGCAGGCTACTAATCACATTAGAAATCTGATTAAGGCACTTGAGATGACAGAGCCCCAAAATCCAAGCCTCCATCTTAAAAAAATTCTTGTGGTTAGCAGACTGGTAAGAAGGTTCTTTCCTAGTTTCTGAAATGGTGCTTCTCTCTGCTTTCCTTAGAGGAGACCTGTGCTCCCCTAAAAACTGGCTGAGCACCCTGCTCCTCCCCCTTTGGCTCAAACTTGACCTCTCAGGCTGGGGGCCCATACCACGTAGCCCCTACCTGCCTCTGGTCAATAACTGACATGTGAGCTCTACATCCTTGGCCCAGGTTCCCCTCAGACGTGCTATGGAGATAAGGGAAATGAAGTGTGAAAGGACTTTCAGAGTGGGCAATGCCTTACTTGGGGAAAGGAGGGGGTATTAAGCTGTGGTGCAGCAGAGCCACGCCCAGTCCTGGCCTCAGGTGCCAAGGTGCCCAGCTCCCATATTCTTTTTCGTGGACGTGACCAGGGAAGACTGGCCTTCCTAGGCCTCTCCAACATCAGGGAAGGTCCAAATAAACCAGCTCGCCAAAGAATCTGTGTCTATTTCAGACCTTTCAGCCTCAAAGCAAGATCTACAAGAAGTAATTGCCTTAAGAACAAGGTCAGCTCTGGGGCCTCAGGCACTAGAACTGTGGAGTTGCATGCCACCAGGACACCATTTCTCCCTCCGTGTGTGGCTCTGATTCTGTCTTGCTTTCTACACATGGCAGGGAACATGACTGATGGCAGCTTTTGGGGCCACTTCTCATCACTAGACACAGAGCTTCTCTCAATTTTTGAAAACCTCTTGGCTCCTTGGACCAATTACTGTGGCCAGACAGGGGATAGGTCCCTCAGAGGACCCTGTGGCTGGAGGCAGGTTTCACAGACATGGCCAGCAAGAGGTTCTTAGGAAGTTATGTAGCTCCAAAGACCCAGCTGCCTAGACACAGTGTACCTCTCACGCTATCCTGAGCCTACCCAGCAGTGTCAAAGTGTCCCCCATTTCTGACATGGCCTAGCTCAGCAGACTGGACTAACTGGTCTCCCCATTCCCGCATGCCTGTTTCTTGCAGTGTGGGAGGCATCAGGCGATTCTACAACTGGTGTGTAGCTTCATGGAGCGCACCTTCATGGCTAAACCCTCCCATGCCCACATGGCCACAGAACTGGGCTATCTCTTCATCCTGCAGAACCAAGTGAAGGAGGCCTCGCTGTGGTACTCAGAGGCCATGAAACTGGACAAGGGTGGCATGGTTGCTTTGACAGGTCTGTGCAGGCTGGGCAGGGTTTGGGGAGTGGGAGAAAAGGCGGGGAGAATAGCTGTTGGAAGCCAAGCCCAGCAGCCTCCATAAGTCCAGAAGAGAGGCTGTGGGGAGTATTCCCCTTGCAGGGGCGTGACTTTGGCAGTGCAGTGTATGCTGGGAGCCTTTCTGGGAATCTACAAGTAAGAGGCACGGAATGCTCGGAGTGTGATGAAAGCCACTTTACTCTCCATCAGACCTCCTATGTGCACACTCTGACTGCCCTGAAACACTGACAGCCTAAACAGTACGCTTGGCAGGCCCTGCCCCTTCTCAGGCCCCATAGGCCAGTGTTGGGAAACAGTCCTTCTCACCCCCTCCCCCAGAGCCTCTCTACCCTTGCCTCTGTAGACCCACCCTCTGCAGGTTTCCGAGCTGAAAGACCACCAGAAAGAGTAGTTTTGAGAGTTTTACTTCCTACCTATCCAGATGTTTTTAAAAATCCTTTGTATAAATGTCAAATGAGTTTTCTAGAGCTCTCTTTTCATTTTACACATTTTTTTTTAAGCCTGTACCTCAGGCCAAGCACGGTGGCTCACTCCTGTAATTCTAGCACCTTGGGAGGCTGAGGTGAGAGGATTGCCTGAGCCCAGGGGTTCGAGACCAGCCTGGACAACTTGGCAAGACCTCATCTCTACATAAATAAAAAAATTAGCCAGGCGTGGTGGTATGCGCCTGTAGTTCCAGCTACTTGGAAGGCTGAGGCAGAAGGATCACCTAGCCCAGCAGGTCAAGGCTGCGGTGGCCGTGAATGTGCCACTGTACTCCAACCTGGGCAACAGAGTGAGACTCCAACTCAAAAAAAAAAAGCTCCCACCTCCATGGTATCTGGTGAATTCTGAACTGGCCCTGTTTAGTTTGAGATGAGGAATATTTTTGGTCCAGTGCGCAAAGCAGTCCATCCTCTTTTTTTTTTTTTTTTTTTAGTCAGAGTCTCACTCTGTTGCCCATGCGGGCGTGCCGTGGCATGCTCACGGCCACCGCAGCCTCGACCTGCTGGGCTCAGGGGATCCTTTCGCCGCAGCCTTCCAAGTAGCTGGAACTACAGGCGTGCACCACCACGCCTGCTAATTTTTGATTTATTGTAGAGAGGAGGTCCCACCAAGTTGCCCAGGCTGGTCTCAAACCCGTGGACTCAGGCAATCCTCTT